>JXSR01S019353.1:5248-20304 GCA_000969725.1 Ophiothrix spiculata | reverse complement strand
GGAAACTTACGTTGCTTTTGATCAGATCTGATAGGTAATCTAGTTAAGTGTAAAATTGAGCACCGAATGGGATCAACCCCCTCACGTACGGGTAGGGGCAACAACACAAATGGGTCGAAAAACGTGATATTTAGGTCAAATTTGATTTGACAACGCCTGGGTCAAGGTCACTTCACCACTCAAGTTGAGTAGTCATATGGAATGTGTATACATGTATGTAATAGAGTGAAAAGCAGGCAATTAAATATTCTGGTTACACTTGATCGACTGCGCCAAGAGAATGCTTGGAAGCAAACGAAAAATGATCCTTCAACGCCCCGCCAGTTTACAAAAATAGGGTTGTGATGAATGTGGAGTGTTTTGTGACGGTATATGACAGATTGAAAACCTCTTAAAACATTTTAAAATGTCATATACCGCCAGGGACCATTCCACATTTACCACGGCCCTGTTTCTGTAAACTGGGTGGCGTTGAAGGATCATTTTTCGTTAGCTTCCAAGCATTCTCTTGGCGAAGTCAAGCGTGACCAGGACATTTCATCGCCTGATTGTCACTCTATTACATACACACATTCCACATGACCACTCAACTTGAGCGGTGAAGTGACCTTGACCCAGGTGTTGCCAAATCAATTTTGACCTAAAAATCATGTTTTTCGACCTATTGGGGTTGTTGCCCCTACCTAAACGTGAGAAGGTTGATCCAATTCGGAGCTCAAATTTACACTTAACTAGATTACTTATCAGATCTGACCAAAAACAACATAAGTTTCCCGATAGTTTCCTTATAAATGCCTTCTGAGATATGGCTGAATAAAGCGTTTGTGCGGAAATACTTTAGACCGCGAGTGTATAGTCTTTTCAAATTGATCCAATTGGATACTCAGTAGAACAGTCAAGCTAGTACTGATACCACTCATTGTGACACGTTAGCTCGTACGTTAGTATTGGAGCATAAAATAGTTTTGAATACTAACGTATCAGCAGGACCTTTAAACTGTTTTAATTACAATTAATTTTTGTACAATTTTATCTTGGTAAACAAGAAAAGATGTTCTTTATCAATGATGTTAATGATTTTGACGAACAAGAAAGAGGGCATTCCTGTTTTTGGCAATAAAGTTTACAGCTCGCTAAACTTCAACTTCAAAATTCTCTAAGGGGCGCACAAATCGAAACGTCATCTGAAATAAACACATTTTGGCCTAAAAAAAGTTTTGCGTGCTTCGTGCACCTTCACAAATTACATTATTTTGCAACTACAGTTAGCAAATTTGCTGCAAAACACTGCTTGAGTTCAATACACTATATGTGAGGAGTATTTGTTGAAAAATTTTGATGGTTTACAACACTAAGTATCCGTTACTGATTAGAAGATTCATTGGAGTTATACATTAGTTAAGATAACGCATTAATTTTTTTTTCATTCATTCATTCAATTCAACAGACTTGTTGCACAAAATATTTGGTAGATCAAACAGAAGTATAATTTGACCCTAATTCGTTAAGAGGACAATTGAAAACTAATTAACCGTGGGCACAATATTTCCACATGACAGGCTAAAGGCTCCAAACAATTTTTTTCCTACCAAACATTTGGTCGTGACGTCACCAAATATTTGCCATCGAACTTAAAGTATGAACGGATAGCAAACATTTGGTCCAATGTATATGGTAATTCAATAGCACGTGCAATCTAGCGCGAAACTTTATTTGGTCTCAACTCGGTGTTGAAGTTATTTTGTTTGGAGTCACTCGTCATTTTGACGTCACGACCAAATGTTTGGTAGCGAAAATTTTGTTTGGAGGCCGAGTATGTTTTCGACCATAAACAAATTAGCAATAAGATGCAACCTCGTATTATTACATAAATGACTCACCATTGACAAGATGTAATCCACCATAATCTGTCTTCATAATTTATAGCAGGAGATAACCATCAGGTTTTTGTCACGAATTGAGGTATAGTGAATGGGTGGAGGCGTTACCGTTTTCGGTAAAAATCAGGAGTATTTTTACCATATTTTCAGAAATGGTGGTCAATTGATTTAGTTTATAGACCATAACCTTGACAATTTATCAGGCTATAAGTCATCATTGTTTCAACTTCAATTATTCTTTACTTTTTGAAATAACTGCATTTGAATGGTATTGGGTAGGATTGCGAGGATGCACCGGAGCGGATGCACCGGAGAAGGTACATATGTATTACAATGCATTGAAGCTCATTGAATTGACTATACAGTGCATTATAAAGGTCAATTCATAGTCGGCCTCCAAACAAAATTTTTCCTACAAAACATTTGGTCGTGACGTCACCAAATATTTGCCATCGAACTTAAACTATGAACGGGTAGCAAACATTTGGTCCAATGTATGTGGCAATTAAATAACGTGTGCAATCTAGCGCGAAATTTTGTTTGGTCTCAACTCGGTGTTGAAATTATTTTGTTTGGAGTCAATCGTCATTTTTACGTCATGACCAAATGTTTGGTAGGAAAAATTTTGTTTGGAGGCCGACTATGAATTGAGCTTAAGAGTTGGCTATTACCTGTCCTTGTACTAACTGAAGTGTTATTATTTACGAACAAAAGAAAAATCAGTGATCATGGAAAGAAATTGTGGATGATTATGAAAAGAAATTGTGGATGATGAAATCGTATAAGTTTGTATCTGTAGAATGGATTCCAATTTACTTTAAAAAAATATTTGATCACACTGTAACTCATTACAGAAGCAATTTTTTCTTCATTATAAGTTTTGTTTATTTTAAAGTATATAGCACCCCCTTCATATATCAAAGGGTCAAATTATTGAATTACATAGAGTTATAATTTATTTTTTTATTTCACATCACTTTAATAGTACAGAGAAAATACAATTAAAGGAGACAAAAATAGACCTAGAACAGCCATCCTTGATCAGGAAAAGCGCAAGGTAGAAAACACATGGAGGACACTGAAACAAAACAATAAACAAAGAAAATGAACTTGAACAAGGAACCAAATGCAAGGCAAATGCATTAAGAAAGAGTGAGCAATGGGTAACCATCCCAGGATGGTTCATTGTGAGCGTGGTATATGGCAAATGAAGAGAGAATGGAAAGTTTGCTGATGTCGTCCCTGAACTTTTTAAATTTGACGGGGTTATGACTTAATTTGAGAATTTGTTTCAGTCTACTCTGATTGTCGGGGGAAACGTAGCCACGGCTTCCAATTTCAAGAGCGATGATATCACATTTGAAGCCGTGGGATTGAATGTCGGAGACGATACCAGCATACTTGTTCATTTTCCTATTATGGGCATCGTTGATGTTGAGCTCGAAGGCGACTGTTAATTCGATAATGATCAGTTGTTTTGAAGTTTCCCAAAATAAGCACAAGTCAGGGATTAAGTTGGTAACTGTGCATAAAGTAGGAACTATGGAATGTTTACCATTGCTGAACTTTTTCAGGTCGCAGTGAATTTCAGGTGTCGTTGCATGACCCTGAAAACCGGACTTGACGGTTTTGTAGATATGGTGGAGAATGTTATTGTGCCTCCAGGTGAACCTACCCTGATCAAGGGAAACAGAACAATGATTGAGAATGTGGTGGAGAGTGGCCCTGTTCTTACATAATTTACACTTATCGTTGAGGGCTTTCCCTCAGCGTTTGAGGTTAGCCTTGTTGTTCAGGGTGTCACAAAGAGGTGAGTTCTCGACAGACCTTCCTTATAATGAAATCAATTATGGAACCATTTTTGCACGAAATTATATTTACACCCTATATGAAATTTGTTCCACCCTGTATATCCACTTTTTTGTGGTTTGTCGACGA
Organism: Ophiothrix spiculata; assembly: GCA_000969725.1. Classification (NCBI taxonomy): domain Eukaryota; kingdom Metazoa; phylum Echinodermata; class Ophiuroidea; order Amphilepidida; family Ophiotrichidae; genus Ophiothrix; species Ophiothrix spiculata. The sequence goes on along the minus strand of JXSR01S019353.1, from coordinate 16,486 downwards.
TCCTTACAATCATAGCTTTACAATGATATACAATTTACTGGGACTTTAACACAGGGAAAGAAATGCTATGCATTAAAAAGGAAGGACATGCAAATTCCACTCTACTTCAGTGTGTAACGCAGATTCGTCCCAACTTATAACACAACACCATCATTGAGGTGAATGCCACCAATCAATGGTGTCAGGTTTCTTGATCATGCTTGTCTAATAGGGTCGGTGAGCAGGAAAAACTTTCCTGCTTTGAGCAACCAAATATTTGGTGCAAGAAGCCAAAAGAAGATAATTAATAGTCCTTATCCCAATTTTGCATTTTGAGATATGGTTCATCACTTAAGATGTCCATTGGAAGCAGATCATGATGGGACGGTCCAGATATCTTATTTTCAACAAGTCTTTGTTATCTTATAATCTGACATATAATGCCAATGCATTTTCTATTAACAACTTGTATTTTGTTCGATGTCAAATGTTTGGTGGTTTTATATCACCAACCCTCCGTTATTTTTAACAAGATGCATTGGAATTAATGTAATAACAAAGACTTGTTGAAAAAAAATATTTGGTAGCTAAGAAAGAACTATAAACTGACCCATCCAAGTAATAATTTACGTGGTTGATATTTTCAACGATTTTACAAAATAGTTTACCCCTGGAGTTTTTTCTTTTTGAACAAAATTTACCAAAAAGTTGTACTTCCGTGAACATTTTCTCTCGTAAAATGACAGCGTTTCTATTGTTCATCGTTAGAAGATTACAAAAACTGAATTTTACGGTAGGTAGCATTACAAATCGTAAATCGTTTGTAATGGGTTTACAAAATGGTCAAATCGCTGCGTCCAAAAGTTTTGTAAATATGAATAGACCTCACAATAGGCTTACATGGACTGGTGGACGCAATGAAAAGGAATTACAATTTACAGTATGCTAATTTTACAAAAAATGAGAAACTATTTTGTTAATTTTGTTAACCACACGTAAACTGGATATTTGAACTCAAGCATTGTCCCTAAAAAAAAAGGTTTTTGAAATGAATTGCCTGCGAAATCCTAGCTTAGCCATTGCCCCCAAAAAAGGAATCTATCTTCAATTATGAAACGTGATTCCAGCACAATACAGTGTGTCCCAGAATAAACCTTACACTATTTGCGTGCAATTTTCATGGATTTAACGGATAGTTCAAAAGTTTGTAAACGTTGTATTCTATAGCCCATGAATTGAACTTCCAGATACCGTTTGTTTCATTTCAATCGGTAATGTACAACAAAAGTTATGGTTTGTAAAATAATTGAATGAAAAATTTGCTGGTCCAATTTCACGAGTTTGTAAGTTCCTCTTTAACGAAGCTCTATTGAGTATTGGCATTGATCTGTTCACTCAACCGTAACGATGTTTACTTATTTACTACGGACATGCTTTCTTTTATCTATGCTGAAAAAATGAACAAATTTGATGTAAAAATAGGACAGATATGATAAGTTTTCCAAGGTGACTCATTTTGATTCCATTCAGAAACACCCTTACTTTATGGCCAATAATCATGAAATTGGACCAGACAAAAATGTTGTTGTATACTATTGACTGAAATGAAACAAACGGTATCTAAAAGTTCAACTCATGGGCTATAAAATGCAATCTTTACATACTTTCTGACTATTCGTTAAACTCATGAAAATTGCAGGCAAAGATTGTAAGGTTTATTCTGGGACACCCTGGAAGAGCCCTTGGTTAATGTTTCACCAAAGGAAGCCATAGCGTCTAATGCAGTATATTTTATACACCATCGGTGAAACCCTGAAAGGGATTGTACCAAAGGATCGCGTATATAAGGAAATGACATTGTCACTTATGGCAGAAAAAATACAGTAAATAATGGTGTTAGATATGTCAGATAAACCAGAGACCAAAGACCATTATCAAATATGGTGCATCTTTGTATGGGATAACTTGTCATTAGAATTTCGTAAGGTTTGACGCTACATGTCTCACCTTATCAGAGACTAATAACCTGTCATCCCACATACACACCAAGATGCATTATATCTGATAATGATCTCTGTTTCACCTTTTATCAAGTACAGCATGTGTTATGCTTGTGTCACAAATAGAAAGAATACTCAGCCGAACTGAAATATCATTTGAGTACATAGAGCTCGCCCGAAATTTAAGGTCACATATATGTAGAAAGAGTTTTCGGCCGAGTTGAAGTATTAATTTATTAAATTTTTAATTTGCATGAGAGAGCATGATTTGTTACATTTCAAAAGAGTATGGGCCCCAGGGGTATGGGCGCGACATGTCAGCGAGTAGAACATTCGGTGAAAGGGCTTGCAGCTCCTTAACTCCTTTTGAAAGTTCGGCGAGTGGTACTTTCCGGCCGACTACTCTTTCTATTATGACCAAGGCATAATGCAGAATATAGAAAGGGTAATAAGGGCCACTCGTAGTGTGGTAGTGGTGTGTCACCATAGACGCTTATGGTGTCACGATGGTCTATACAACCAACGGAGCTCGTTCAACAGTAAAATGCTACAAAAAATCAACCATCAAAACCACCTTGACAAACTATTTTAATATTTATCATAGCAGTCTCATAGCGTAATTATTACCTTTTAAAATTGCGTCTGATTAATTACATCTAAAAAAGAGGGGCGGGGCTAATTGGCGAACTCAAGTTCCTGTGACATCATTAATCATCTCTGACGTCACTCACTAACAACAAGAAAAACACAGCAGAACATCAGCTGACGACGGATGCAGTGCATCTGAAAGTACTACTGAGGTACGTAAAAAAATATGTAGTGCAGAAGTCTAAGGCCCGGTGCAGACTCCTCTATCGTAAAGATTATTTTGCTTAGAATATTCTATGCTTACGACAAAATGACGTAGGTCATCGAATAAAACTGTGTGTTATATTCGATGACCTACGTCATTTTGTATAGAATATTCTAAGCAAAATATTCTATACGATAGGGGAGTCTGCACCGGGCCTTATTCATCATTATTTCTAGTTTCTACCACTACGTATGAATCTCCACTTTTATAATATTGTAATGTTTTTGCAAATATCAATTATATTACAATACTATTGACATGACAAACACCGAAAGCGATGTCTGCAAAATCGACCATTTAATCTAGACCAGGCTCTTATTGAGGGAGGTATCACCATAAAAAGTAGAAATTCTCATGAGGTTTTTCTCATCAGTTTTTGATGGAGAATCAGAAAATTTTTGGTAAACGGGCCATATCCTGAAGACTTTTGCGTGAGGGCGCTATTTTCAAAATGGCCGCCAAAATACCATATTTCCATTATAATGGCTTAAAAGTAACTTGTAAAACAAATTTTATCCAAAGTTATTATTTGGAAATGGCTTCTAGAGCTATAACAAATACATTTGGCCCAAAATTATATTATATGCATGTTTTGAATTCAAAATGGCCGCCAAAATAGCTTATTTTCACTAAATTACCCACAACAGCCATTAAAATGCCCAATAATGTAAACAATCAACAGAAATTAACATGTAGGGTTACAAGAAGATCATTTGTGACCTTATTATGATTTTGACATGTTTCAAATCCAAAATGGCACCCAAGCAGAGATTCAAAATGGCCGCAAAAATACTTTTTACGCGTTAAAATGGGTTAAAGTTTACTTTGAAACAGATTTAAAAAACAACCGTTATGCTAAAAATGATCAATCGCAAATGGCTCATTTGGTTAAAAAGATACATTTATTCTGAAATTACACTGTTAACATGTAATTTAACTCAAAATGGCACCTGAAATGAGATCCAAAATGGCTGCCAAAATATTTTTTTGCTTATAAATTGGCTAAAGTGACTTGAAAACACCATCAAAAACATCAATTATTCAAAGTAATCAATGGAAAATGGCTTGTATGATTACAACAGAAACATTTCGCTTTAACATGTTTAAATTAGAATGTTTAATATGTTATAATATTCAAGGTGGCACCTGAAATGAGATCCAAAAAGTGACTTGAAAACACCATCAAAAACATCAATTATTCAAAATAATCAATGGAAAATGACTTGTACGATTACAACAGACACATTTCTCCTCAAATTAAAGTATTAACTTGTTGAAAATTGAAAATGACACTTGAAATCAGATCCAAAATGGATGCCAAAATGCATTTTTATGTGTAGATATTGGCGAAAGTGACTTGAAAAACACCATCAAAACATCAATTATTCAAAAAATAAACAGAAAATGGCTTGTATGATTACAACAGGCACATTTTTCCCAAAATAACATGTGTTAATATGCTTGAAATCCCAAATGGTGCCGATACTGAGATCCAAAATGACTGCAAAAATATACTACGCATAAAAAATGGGTTCAAACAACTTTCAAACAGCATCAAAAACACTATATATTCAAAATAATCAATGGAAAATAGCTTTGAGGATTACAAAAGACAACTTTCTCCCCTAATAAGATTGTTAACATCATGTTGAAAATCCAGAATGACATCGATTCTGAGATCAAACATGGCCACCAAAACACACTTCTATGCAAAATAATGGCTTAAATTTGACTTTCAAACATCAAAAACAACAAAATAATCAACGGAAAATAGCTTTGAGGATTACATCAGATGCATGTCTCTCCAAAAAATTGTTAACATTCTTAAAAAATGGCACCTGAAATGAGATCAAATCTTATTTGGTGAAAAATGTGTCTGTTTTAATCCACAAGCTGTTTTCCATTGATTATTTTGAATAAATAGTGTTTTAGATGCTTTTGAAAGTCATTTTAACACATTTTTAGGCATAGAAGTGTATTTTTTCAGCCATTTGGATCTCAGTAAGGGCAACATTTAGGATTTTTATCATGTAAACATTCTAATTTGGGGACAAATGAGTCTGTTGTAATCAGAAAAGCCATTTTTAAATTGAATATTTTGAATAGTTGGTCATTTTGATGGTACTTTAAAGTCACATTAGCCAATTTCTAAGCATAAAAATGTATTTTGGAAGCCATTTTGGATCTAATTTTTAACATTTTAATACTTCAATTTGGGAAGAAATAGGTCTGTTGTAATCATACAAGCTATTTTCCACTAAGTATTTCGATTCATTGATGTTTTTGATGGTATTTTCAAGTCACTTTAGCCAATTTCTAAGCATAAAAATGTATTTCGGCGGCCATTTTGGGTCCCATTTCAGTCGCCATTATGAATATTTAACATTTTAACACTTCAATTTGGGGAGAAATGGGTCTGTTGTATTCACACAAGCTATTTTCCATTGAGTATTTCGATTCATTGATGTTTTTGATGGTGTTTTCAAGTCACTTTAGCCAGTTTTTAAGCATAAAAATGTATTTAGGCAGCCATTTTGGATCCGATTTCAGGTGTTATTTTGAATTTTTAACATGTTAACACTCTAATTTGGAGAGAAATATGTCTGTTGTAATCATACAAGCCATTGATTACTTTGAATAATCGATGTTTTGATGGTGTTTTCAAGTTACTTTAGCCAATTTCTAAGCATAAATATGTATTTTGGCGGCCATTTTGGATCTCATTTCAGGGTGCCATTTTGAATTTCCAACATGATAACAGTTTAATTTCAGAACAAATTTATCTTTTGTAACCATAGGAGCCATTTACCATCGATTATTTTGAGCATTTGTTGTTTTTCATACTGTTTCAAAGTCAGTTTAACCTATTTTAACGCATACAAATGTATTTTGGCGGCCATATTTGATCTCGGTTAGGGTGCCATTTTCGATTTGAAACATATTAAGCATAATAAGGTCACAAGTGATCTTGCTGTAACCCTAAATGTTAATTTATGTTGATTATTTACATTATTTGGCATTTTAATGGCCGTTTTGGTTAATTGTAATGAAAATATGCTATTTTGGCGGCCATTTTGAATTCAAAACATACATATGATATAATTTTGGGCAAAATGTATTTGTTACAGCTCTAGAAGCCATTTCCAAATAATAACTTTGGATAAAATTTGTTTTACAAGTTACTTTTAAGCCAAAATTTTCTGATTCCCCAGAAAAAACTGATTCAGAAAAAACACATGAGAATTTCTACTTTTTCTGGTGATACCTCCCTCAATTAGAGCCTTGGTAGCAAGTTGTTTTACTGGCTTTGCAGCACGGGTAAACATCTAAACAAAAGAACTGCTGATCCCGCTGCTGATAGCGTCATACTTTATAAATTTTATGTGCTCCGTTATATCTAAAGGCACCTTTAAGACCATGTCACACATCACCGTACCGTACGAATAACGTACTAATAACGTACACTGGTTTGGTAATCGATTAGGCCTACATGTATTTCAATGACCAAACCAATGTACGTTATTAGTTCGTTATTCGTACGTTTCGTGATGTGTGACAGAGCCTAAAGGCGGTGTCACACATCACCGTACTGTACGAATAACGTACTAATAACGAACTTGTTTGGTAATCGATATTACATGTATTTCAATGACAAATCCAGTGTACGTTATTGTGTGACACCGCCTTTAAGGTCGGCATGGTAAATTACGAGATACGGGCCAATGAAGCTGAGCATATTCAAAAATCACAACCGAGGTCGACTTTCTAATTTCATCAGAAACGTTACCCTTAAGGCTACAGTCCCTAAATGGGTGCCATTTTTTGCCAACGGCATCTTTACTGTGCACAACTTTTTACCTACTTACACATATCAGAATAATACAATTTTTGGCGTACATATGTAATAGAGTCTCTAGTTTATACACGAGTCTTTAGTAGTGATTTCACGTCCATTATCAAGGTCAAAATTACGTCAATAAACTACTTCGAAAAATTTACACCTTTTTCGCCGAAACCTTAAAATTTTATGATGTTCGAACGATTCGCCTGTTTTCAAATTTTGACAGATTGTAGGCTTGATACTTTTTATTGAATTACAAATAATATTTTATAAATGTATAAATGTGTTGTGTTGATTTTGAATGATAATGTAACAAACCCGCGTTGTTTTGACCGAAAAACCGGGCGTGAATTATGACTCTGAGTTCGCCCTGTTTGAGCCGTGAATAGCCTGATTTTAGTATCCACATTATCTACATTTTGTCTGATATACGCATTCGCATAATTTACTTACAAATTGAGCATTCCAATGAGGCAAAAATTGCAATTTTTATGTAAACAAAAGAAAAATACGGCATTCTAATGTTTATGTTTTAGATTTTAGTTCACCATCTCAACGCTGCCTTGATAGCTCAGCGGTAGATCTCTCGCTTCGTAATGCATGACTAATATATAACCCCCGCCACAATCCATGGTTCGAGTCCCCGCAAAGGCAGTGGAAACTATTTATCTTTTCATGATTGAAAAATAGTTAGGATTCACATTTTCCTGAGCATGTGGATTCCTCGTACCCTTAAAGTGTATTTTATCATATTAATCAGATTTCAATATCCAAAACATAAGACAAATGTTTTAAAAAACGCGCTTTGCTCGGTCGAGTTCGCTGATTTAGCCACTCAATGGCTCGAAGGATACTCCTCAATCACTACAATATCTGATTCAGAGATAAGATTGTAGTGTGGCTCAAAAATAACAGAGTACAATACATAATCGGAAATATTCTGGGATCAATAGATTGACGTTGAACGGATGTTATGGCTATAAGTTTGACAGAAATAGGAAGTTCATGAAAGTAGGTTTACTAAATTATTATATACTCTTGGTCAAAAAACTCCCCTCTTATCGTATTGAAATATTGGTACGATGATGTTCAATAAGTTCATGACCTACGGTAGAAGAAGATTGGCTATGCAGTTTTATTTATATGTATGTAATTCAAATTGATTGTTGAAAGGTAATGCCCCCTCCCCCCCAAAAAAAAAAAAAGAACTCTGTCTCAGCTTACTTAAGGTCAAAACCCTAAGGGCTATGCGTGTTTGTTTGTTTTTTGTAAAAAAGGCTACGCGGATGCGGAAATACCCCCTTTTTTTTAAATGCATTTTTCGGCCACTGCTTTTTTTTTATTTTTTTTTAAACTATTTTCCATTAGTAGGAAAAAAAAGATGAAAAAACCCCCCCTGAAAATCTCTCAAAAACCTAAAAAAAAAAAGAAAAAAAAAAAAGAAATGCGCTAAATTGGGATTTTTAAAAGCTATGCGGGCGGGAAGCTGAGACAGACAATTTTTATTTGGCCGAAAGCAATCATCTTGTTTCGAATTTATGTTACAGAAATTAAAAGTTGGCTGGTTTTGTGTCTAAAAGTTTTACTAAGCACAACTGAAGGCATCAAAAAGTGTTGCAGGTATACAAACTATGTAAGGCCTGTATGTGTAATTTGTGGAGAATTATTTCAACGAGGAGTATAAGTATTAATTACAGCAAATCTAATGTTAATATAGGTTTGATAATAGCAGAGTTTATTTTGACTGCTTCATTGCCAATATGAAAGCGTTCACTGTCGGCTTATTGTATGTCGCTGTCATAGTTCTTGCTGTTTCAACTACTGGTAAGTTCTTTATTCTTTTATTCTTTATTCTTTATTTCCATATGAAAACAATACATCAAAACAGCAAACAAAATAAAACAACATAATATGGAAGAGAGGGCTTGAAGGCCAATAAGGCCTGATAAATTGCCAACCCCTTAAAACAAAGTATCATATAAACACACAAAAAATATCATAACAAAATAGGAATAGCCTAGAAGGTATACAACAAAGACACAACAACGATGAGCTCAAAGAACGCGGGGAAAAGTGAGATAACTCATATATAATTGTAGTAGATGACGTTTGATATTAATTCTAAAATGTTAGACGGATTTAGATTCTTTTACTGTTTTTGGTAAAGAGTTCCATAATATAGGACCGTTTGTTCTTATGCATTGATCAGAAAAGGTCTTCTTATTATTTGTTAATTGTAAATCGTTGGTGTGTCTTGTTCCATACTTATGAATATCAGAACGCTTTATGAAATAGTCATTAAATGATCTCGGCAAATCCTTGATACTAAATCTGTACATGAAAACACCCAATTCAACTGTATACATGTCGTTGACATTGAGGAGATTTGATTTGAGGAACAAAGATGCAGTATGACATCTATAATGGGAGTTGGTGATTGTTCTTATCGCCCATTTTTGAAGTTTTAATATTTTGTCAAGGTAACTTTTACATGTTCTACCCTAAATTATTATTCCATAGTTTAGATATGGAAGAATAAGAGTACAATACAGGGTTCGTAAAATACTATACGGAATAAAATGCTTAAATGACACCAATATTTCTTGAAATCGTCTTGGATACACAATTTATGATTTTTCCATGACAAATTTTCATCTATAATAATTCCCAAGAACTTGGTATTTGTAACTTTGTCGAGCAGCGTGTTGTCCAATGTGATATTTAAGTTGTTTTTAATTTTATTTTTCATTTGAGATGTACCCAAAGTCATAAAATTTGTTTTTGAAGCGTTGATAGACAATTTATTCGCTTTGAACCAATTTGAAACTTCATTAAGTTCTCTATTGATGATATTGATCTTATCATGAATATTTTTATAAGAAAATAAAATAGTGGTGTCATCGGCAAAAAGAATAAAATCAAGTACATTAGATGCATATGTTATATCGTTGATGTATAATATAAATAAAAGGGGACCCAGAATTGAGCCTTGTGGAACTCCACACTCAATACTTTTAGAGTCTGATGTACAGTCATTAAATACAATAAATTGTTTTCTATTAGTAAGGTAACTTTAAAACCACTCGAGAGCTATTCCACGGAATCCGTAGTACTCTAATTTATATAGGAGAATGTTTCTTATAATGACAATGAATGGATGATGGTTCATGTTCTCTTTCAAGCTTGTAAATAATTGTATTTGTATTATATTTGTGTATCTGTTTAATTCTTGTGAACGCACCGTCTTGCATGATGTGTGCCGCTGTTACAAAAGCGTATGTTCGAATAAATAAATAAATAAATAAATAAATAGTATTGAATGCTTTTGACAGATCTAAAAATATGCCAATTGTAGTTTCATTGTTTTCAACAGCTTTATTCACTTTATCTACAAGCTGGGTTATGGCCATATATGTGGAGTGTTTTGGTCGAAAGCCGAACGTTCTTTATAAACTTAGTTGGGGGATATACACCAGGCTTCGCTTTGACTTATAAAACAGAGGTTCTTGGTTCGAGGTCAGGAAGATAAAGAGTAGTAGGCCTATACATAGTTATTTTAGGTACCATACAAGTTAGAGTGAGAAAGGTCTTGTTTGGCCTGAACGCATCGACTGAGATGTTATAAAGTCATTTAACTATTGAATTGCTCACAGGGAATGATTGGGAGTGATCTGACCTAGATCTATATGGACAAGATGCTTTGGCCTAATTGCTCCGTGGTTCGAAAATCACGTTAACCCGTTGATCTCCTGTGCGAATACCTAACATCGTAGAGCTGTAAACCGGATCAAAATAATATATATTTACTTGATTTAATTCCCTCGTTCTCCTCCCCCTCGTCCTCGTCTCCCTCATTCTTGTCCTCCCCATTCTCGTCCTCCTCGTCCTCGTCCTCCTTGTCCTCCTCCCCCCCCTCCTCCTCCTCCTCCTCCTGAATCTAAGCCAAGATATCTTGGCTTGATGGGAGCATGGGCCAGATATTTGATCTGGTCCACCCATTAATACATGAACATGATGAAGTATTTAGGGTTGGGTAAATATTTCATGAGAGATCGTCTTCCTTCGAGGGTATGTAAACCCGCGTCGGTCCCATGCACAGAAGAATCATACCTGTACATGTAATCGCAGTCAGTATTGTAAAGAGTATTGTGTTCTACACCTGATTGTTCTCAACCCCGTTTCGGCCATTTCGGACTTCAAAATCCACACACTGCTGATATAGTTTTTAACTTCTAGCAGTGTATGAAGTAGTCGGCCGAGCTCCGGTCGAGCTTACATTCGTGCTGCATTAATCAACATCGTGTAAGGTTTGCTAAAATATATCCACTCGTCCAATTCAACTCCTGATTTTCTGAATGTAGAGTAGTATGCCGGAATCCGAACGAGCTATTAAAGTTACACACAGAAACAATATTCGGTCGAGGTACGGCATAGCTGGTACGCCCCTACAAGCGTTAACGTGTTTTTCGAACCACGGAGCAATTAGGCCAATGCATCTTGTCCATATATCTTGATCAGATCACTCCCGTTCCCGTCATCCTCGTGTCCTCCTCGTCCTCGTCCTC
>JXSR01S019352.1:2232-19713 GCA_000969725.1 Ophiothrix spiculata | reverse complement strand
TAAAACAGATTTGTCGTGTGGGCATGATCTCCTGCAATTGCATGTTTTGTTGTTTGTAGTCGCGGCAGGCTTATTGGTTTCTAAAACAGATTTGTTATGTCCTTTGATGATTTGGGCTATATGAGGCATACAGTTGTAGCTTATTTTAATGGTATTTCTATTAAGAATCTTATGTAGGGGATGTTCAGGGGAAAAATGTTTGTCCAGATGGGTTAGACATTTCTTGGCAATGTTCGTTTCAACAGTGTCACTGAAAGGTGGATTATACCAAGTTATATTCCTTTTTCTGGTGCGTTTGTTAGCTCCTTGATCCTTGGTATTTGGAGATTGGGGTTAATCATATCCACTTTTCGTGAGAGCGTCTTGGTAGGGAGGGGCGGCATTGTTGAAATATTTCTTCACTTGATGAGATATTTGAAAGTCTACTGTTGATGTTTTCGGGGATATTCCTTAGAACTGAATATCGACACTTTTGATCTCTGGTCAAAGACAAACTATTTGAAACCTTTACCTTTGGAATTGGACAAAGTTGAAAATTTGACATTTCTTCTGACCTTTGACCCTAAGGTCGTATGACGGGTTACAATTGACACTTTTGATTGCTGGTCCAAGGCAAACAATTTGACACGTTTATCTTTGAAATCGGACAAAGTTAATAATTTGATCTTTTCCTTAACCGTTCTTTTGACCTTTGTCCTGCAAGGTATGGTCGAAAGGTATGTCACAGTAGTAAGTGTTTGGATTTAGGAGGATTTGACCTTTGACCCCAAAATGGCTGAACGTCCGGTTTGAGGCATGATGGGAACAGCTCAAACTGGCGAATGGCGGGAAAAATCAAATTTGAAAAATTCAAAATGGCGTTCATATTATGTGCCTCTAAAATTTGTCAGAGGGATTTGTCAATATTTTTGTTCATTCATGCGTAACGGTATACATAATGTTGTAATTCGCGTTTTTCGTTAAATTTAACCGGAAAACGAGCCGTTACCATGGTTACGATTATTTTTTTTTTCTTCAAAATCTGGTCTGACGTTTTCTAGATATATGTATAAACAACAATCATGAAAATGTGAAATGTGAAAAATGTGAGATGTCAAGAACTAAATAAGGTAGTCAGGAGGAATCATCACCACGGGGTGGAAAGTTAGACAGACTTTTTTTGTTGATTGAGTTGAGATGATATATTCCTAAGGTAATATATTTTTGAGGGTGTGTAAAATGTTGCCTCTTGGCATTTTCAAAATCCAAGATGGCTGCCAAATTTCCCCCAAAATAAAAAAATTTCACTAATGGCTTAAAAGTATCTTCTAAAACACTTTATGTTCAAATCCATTATTAGAAAATGGCTTCTGGAGCTGTAACGAATAGATCCGACTCCAAATTATGTCATATGCATATTTCAAATTCAAAATGGCCGCCAAAATGGTCGCCAAAACAGCGGATTTTTATTAAAATGAACTAAAACAGCCGTTAATATGCAAGATATCATAAATTATCAACAGGAAACAACATTTAGGGCTACAACAAGATCATTTACACCCGAATATATTGTAAGCTTGTATAGAAATTAAAATGGCGCCTGTTCTGAGATCCAAAATGGCCGCCAAAATGTGTTTTTATGTGCAAAAATGGGATAGAGGCACCTAAAAACAGTATCTAAAACAAAAATGTTCAAAATAATTGAAGGAAAATGGCAATGCAGGTAACAATAGGCTCACTTCTTCCAAAACAAGGGTGTTAGCTTGTTTTATATTCATTATGGACCTGTATTGAGATCCAAAATGGCAGCCAAAATGCGTTTTTATGTGCAAAATTGATAAGAGATACTTTACAACAGTACCAAAAACAACCCAAATGTTCAAAATAATCGACGAAAATGGTTTTGATGGTAACAATAGGAGCGTTTCTTCCCAAATGAAGGTGTTGGCATGCTTTGCATGTATTATGGGGCCTGTATTGAGATTCAAAATGGCCGCCAAAATACATTTTTATGTGCAAAAATTGGTTAGAGGCACTTTAAAACAGTATAAAAACACCCAAATGTTCAAAATGATTGGTGGAAAATGGCTTTGAGGGTAACAACGGGAGCATTTCTTCCCAAATAAGGGTGTTAGCGTGATTCAAATCCAATATGAAACCTGTATTGAGATCCAAAATGGCTGCCAAAATACGTTTTGGTATGCAAAAATATGTCAGAAGCACTTCAAAATTGTATCAAAAACACCAAAATGTTCAAAGTAATTGATAGGAAATGGCTTTGAGGGTAACAAAAACATCATTTCTTCATAAATAGTGGATATTTTAATAAAATGGCATGCTTTATATTTATTATGGGGTCTGTATTGAGATCCAAAATGGCCGCCAAAATACGTTTTTATGTGCAAACATTGGTTAGATGCACTTCAAAACAGTATCATGAACACCAAATGTTCAAAATAATTGATGGTCATTTTAACTTTGAGGGTAACAACAGGAGTATTTCTTTCCAAATTAGGGTGTTATCATGTTTCAAAACCTATATTGAGCCTGTTTTGATATCCAAAATGGCTGCCAAAGTACGCTTTGATATGCAAAAATGGTTTAGAAGCACTTCAAAATGGTATCAAAAACACCAAAATGTTCAAAATAATTGATGGAAAATGGCTTTGAGCATTTTTGTTGAGGGTAACAAAAAGATGATTTCTTCACAAATAATAGAGGTTGTAATATTGAAATTGTATAATGTAACCAGAGGAACATTCCATACCAGTAAAGAAAGTGAGCATTAATCCAGTATGGAGCTTATACTGAGATCCAAAATGGTTGCAAAATACTATTTCTATACACAAAAACAGGTTTATAAGGTGGTTTGAAACTGGATCAAATAAAATTAATGTTCAAAGTAATCAATAGAAAATTGATTCAAGGGTAACTTTAGGAGCAAATACGGTTCAAATTCAATATTTATAATGTTATAAAGTTGCTTATATCCATTTTAGTGCATTCAGTTGTATTTTGACGGTAATTGTGTATCACAGTATAATAGATTAATGTGCTACAACAACATTATGTGGGATAGGGACGAAATGCTGGTATTTTTACATGCAAAGTCATTTACTATCAATTATTTTGTAGATTTGGAGTTTACGATACCGTTTCAAAGACACCTTAACCCATTTTTGTGCCTAACTTTTAGATCTCAGTACCAGGTACCATATTGGATTTGAAACAAGCCAACACCCTTATTTGGGTAAAATATTCTTATTGTTACTTAACAGTACCCTGAAAGGCATTTTCCGTCAATTATTTTGGACATTTCCTCTTTTTGTTACAGTTTCAAAGTCACTTTTATAGCATAAACTGATACTTTGGCGACCATTTTGAATCTCAGTACAGTCTCCATATTGGATTTTAAAAATGCCAACACCCTTATTGTGAAAGGAATGCTCCGATTGTTATTCCCAAAGGCATTTTCCTCCGATTATTCTGAACATATTTTTGTGTTTTTGATACTGATTTGAAGAACCTCTAACCCATTTTTTGCACATAAAAGCGCATTTTGGATCTCAGTTCAAGGCTCCATATTAGATTTGAAATATTCTAATACCCTTATTTGGGAAGAAAGAAGTGCTCCTATTTTTACCCATATATGCATTTTCCGTCAATTATTTTGAATACTTGTTAGATACTGTTTTGAAGTGCCTCTAACAATTTTTTCCACATAATAACACATTTAGGCGGCTATTTTGGATCTCAGAACAGGAGCCATTTTGATTTTTCTACAAGCTTACAGTATTAATATGATTTAAATGATGTTGTTGTTGCCCTAAATATTATTTCCTGTTGATTATGATGTTATCAGACATTTTACTGGCTGTTTTGGTCCACTTTAATGAAAATCTGCTATTTTGGCGGCCATTTAGGTGGCAGTTTTGAATTTGAAATATGCATTTGACATCAAACATTAGGAATATAAAACAAGCTAACACCCTTGTTTAAGAAGTGCACCTATTGTTGCCCGCATAGCCATTTTCCTTCAATTATTTTGAACATTTTTTGTTTTAGATACTGTTTTTAGGTGCCTCTATCCCATTTTTGCACATAAAAACACATTTTGACGGCCATTTTGGATCACAGGACAGACGCCATTTTGATATCTATACAAGCTTATAATATATTTTGGGTGTAAATGATCTTGATGTAGCCCTAAATGTTGTCTCCTGTTGATTATTTATGATATCATGCATTTTAACGGCTGTTTTAGTTCATTTTAATAAAAATCCGCTGTTTTGGCGGCCATTTTGGCGGCCATTTTGAATTTGAAATATGCATATGACATAATTTGGAGTCGGATCTATTTGTTATAGCTCTAGAAGCCATTTTCCAATAACGATTTTTAACATAAAGTGTTTTACAAGATACTTTTAAGCCATTATAATGAAAATGTATTATTTTTTTTTTGGGGGGGGGATTTTGGCGGCAATAGCTCCAGAATATATTACTTTAGGCATATATCAAGTCAAATCAATTAACAAAAAGGTCTGTACTAACTTTCCACCCTGCAGGCCATATACTCGAAATCGAAATTCCTCCTGACTAAGGTACGTGTGCCACGAAAGAAGAAAGAAAGAATTAAACAGAAAGAGAAAAAGTAAGAAAGAAAAGAAGCAGAGAAATAAATGAACTTGTCAAAAACAAAACCCTACCGAGGTCATTTGCAGGGTAAATAGACCTCGCACCTTTATCTTACAACCCAAACCCAACATTTTGATTATTTCCTCTAAAGCCTGTCAAAGAAGAAATGACTGATATTAACTACGTGAAGTGTTCTGCCAAGATGCCTGTTACAGTGTCTGCAGAAACGAAAGAAGACGTTGAATTCCAAATAAGTTTGGATTCAACAGATATGTGGACAATAAAGGAAAAGGGGAAACACGTGAGTTTATTGTTAAAACAAAGTTCTTTCAGAGAATGTTTAGCAAAAAATATGTTACTTTAGCTTCAATACACAGTATTTAACGCTTAATCAAGTATACTAGATACTTTGATGTATGTAATTGATTTAAAGATTATTTAAACACAGTTTCAGCACCACAGCACTAAGAATCATATCTCTAAATAAATAGGAACATAAATGAAGTGCTGAATTGCAAAACGGCTTAGAGACCTTTTTTTTTCAAAAATGAGTTTTTGACGGATTCTAACAGACCTTCAACTAGTACATCATCCTGGCACAAACAATTGTTGAAAAAATCTTGCTAAGTGGGTTAAAAACCCAAAAATCTTAAATTTATGCCCAAATATGGACATTGTATGACCATATTTTGGCATTAATGGGCATAATGCCCATGTATGGTAACTTTTTTTAATAAACATGACCAGATGTTAAAATTTGGTATTTGTAAAGTACATCATAGCCCTAATGAAGAATTGAGAAAGACATTTTGCCAAAATTTAGAATATAGGTGGTTCCTAAGTTAAAATTTTAAAGTTTCCCTGCAAAACGGCTTACATCTATCCATTTTCAGCAAAAAATCAATAGTCAACATATGGTCAATTACTAAGAAACTAATTGATGAATTATCGAAATTATCTTATTTTTAAAGACATATTCGTATAAAATTACAAAAATCATTATGAGGAATTTTGCAACACATTTTGATGCCCTAGTAGTTTTTTGCCCTTTTCTCAAAAGTGCAATATGGATACAAGCCGTTTTGCAAGTCAACTCAATGTCTCATAAACTTTTTGAGATATTTACAAGGTGATTGTTGAGAAAGAGGTTCAATCCTTAGAATCTCACTGCTTACCCATGTTTTCTGTTTATGTTATTCAAAATACTCGTGAACCCCACTGTTTATAGATCTTGATAATATTTTTTTTTAATTCCGTTGCGTTTTGGTGGTAAAATCATGTCCTAACCATAACCCCACTGCATCTTATAATATCCCATTCCACAAAGTTAAGAAATGCGCATAATCCGGGTGACGAAAAACCCGTGATTTTTGACTTTAAAATTTCCGAGGAGATGGTCAAAGTGTTATGGTTAGTAATGCCTACATATGGGTCTATACTAACCCTAACCCACTGAATCTCACAATATCCCGTTCCACAAAGCGAAGAAAGTCCAAATACGTCATAGACCTGAGTTAGCTATGACCATGAAATCGTTGCCATGGCGGCGCCTGCTCACTGGTTTGACATAGTGATAATCGAATTGGGAAGCGAGAGGTCCCGGGTTCGAATCCAGGTGAAAACTCGTGATTTTGACTATAACATTACTGAGGAGATAGCTATAAACGATGAAGTGGTCAAAGGTGAACTCAAAACATTGCAATTAATTTATAACACATTTCATATAGCCAATTTCGTCAGGTTTTCAAGTATCATTGGTATTGACTTATTTCGTGCGTTATAAAATAATCCTTACTTAATTCTGACCAGTCTAAAGCTAATCTCAGACTTGTCTGCCATGCTGTCGTACGACCAGCGTGACGTCAAAAATATTAAGTGCGCAAATTCGACCTTGTCGCATCTCCTTGCCGTATGACAAGCTGATATATCGATTACCCTGCCGTGATGGTCGCAACGACACGATATATTGAGTTGGAATAAATTCAACTTTATTGCGATAAACATTGCGGCAATATGCAAATTTGTCGTGCTACAGTACGCCAACTATAAATTGCAATGTTTGGTCGTCTGCCACAATGTCGTGTGCCGCAACGACAGCTAGTATAAAACCACCTTTACCGCAAAGGCCTCGAGGTTGGCACAGAAGCTAAAAAAGGCACACAACTTATGGGAAAATCAGTTGTCTAACTTTCAAACTGGTGTAGTATAATGGGTCCTCAAAACAAAAGACAAAATAGTTTTATTTTGACAAAATCAATGTATGCAAGATTTTTTTAATTCTATTTTATATTCTATTATACTATAATTGCTTTACTATTTGTTTGGTCATACAGGTCATTCGATTTGAGGAACTAATATATGGTGATTTGAGATCGACATGTTCTTCAACATTTAAAAAAGTAAATCCAGACAATTCCAGAGATGTAGGAAAGTTATCAGGAAACATCAAAGCACTTCGGGCAAAAGCAATGTTGACATCAGACGTTATCGTTTTTGCGATCTCTATGATGAAACGGGGTATGCAACAGGGTAGTTAAAATTATTTCACCAAGGTGATCTTAAAACAATGTCATGATTTTAAGATCACTAAAGAACACATGACCCTAGCTGGACCAAACTCCATGAATGGAATTTGCAACTTGAGTATGGTAAAGTGGGTTACGGTATGGTTATTTCCCGGTAACTGATATTGGTTTCCAGGTAACCACCCGAGTTCCGCAGGTTCCGAAGGTGACCCTATGTGAGACCAAACATTTGCAAAAATGGATACAGTGATACCCTATCTGAAACCATAAATCTACCTTATCTATTCGAATGGACAGCCTATCCGGGACCATGCCTGTTCAAATGAATACTCTATCTGAGACCGTGACAAAATAATTATTACAAGAAATCATAGGTAAAATGTAACTGTATGCCATTTGAACATTCTTAAGGAGTGTGTCTAGGTATTTGAAGCAATTTAAGGCACCATTATCATTAATTCAACCATTTCTTCATAGTTTGATACCTATCAGAAACTGAAAGGCCAAATTTAATACCCTATGTGAGACCTTCAGAGTACCAGGTCGAGTTTGATACCCTATACTGCAAGTCTCGAGACCTGTCGAGGTCTCACTTTTTTGGTAACGCGGGTGGTTACCCGGTCAAAATACCCAGTTACCCCCCGGGGGTTATTTCAGGTCAAAATGTTGCAATTGTTCAAAACGTTGTCATCAGCTCATCCCTGACCATATCAAGGTTACAACCATAACACCAGAACCTTTAACTCTACACGGATCAAACGTGGATAGTGAATAGCAATTACTTTTTGATCTTGTCAAGCTCATGACTTTCAGAAGATTTGAACCAAAATTGCAGCTGGGTGAAAATAAACATATTAGGAATAGTTTGTGCTTTATGAGGATTATATTAGCTACGGCCATTTTACACCCCAGGTGGAAATATGTGATGTTAAGTTTAGATCATGTTTCGTCCTCTTCCATACTTATAATCCGAAGCAACTTTTTGTTTTGATGGAATTAAAGCAATTTCAGTGTCATTTGGCTGGCACGTATTCAAGAAGGTGATGGACATCTTTCATTCTAATGTATATATGCCGACTTGTGTGTGTGTGTAAATATTTCATTTAAATGCCATTTTAATTAACAGATCAGTCACAAATGATTGAAGCAGACTACCAGAATAACCAACTACAAATGGTGAAGCAAATTCTTATTAGATCACACAGTATTATATGTGAAAACTTCGATCCAAAACCGTTATTAGAGATCATGATAAGTGAAAATGCTTTGACGCCACATGATGTGAGATTTATCAAAAGCAAGGTGGTAGTGATTGAACAGACAGATGAAATGCTTTACATTTTAAGGCACAAGCCAACAAAGTCGTACGATGTATTTATGGATGCACTTCGTCAGGAAGGTCGCGAGGAGATTTACAGTATCATTGAAGGTATCGAGAGAGACGTTGGATATACAAGAATAAGGCAAGGTAGGATGTACAATCGAATTTTTTATATAATTAATAAAAAGCATATACGATTAGTGATATAACGATGAACGTCATAGTAACAGTATGTAGATAGTTTCTCTAGTATCTTTCTAGAGGCTTAAAGAAACGCTAAATTGAAATTTGAGTATTTGAAGCCTTTGAAAACCGTGCTAGCCATTATGCTAGTATGTTCATGGTATAGTATGAAGCAATACTATATGGTGTTAATTTGTAGCGCCCCCTCTCGTCCATAATTTTTGATTTGTTTAGCTTATTAGGTTTGTTTTGGGTATGTATTAATTCCCTCCAAATGATTGGGCTTAAAATTGCTTACTTTTTCTGTTATGGCCATTTGTTAAATTAAATTCGGGATCCCGAATTTAATTCCACATGTATCAGCAAAGAAAACATGCAAGTCAAAGGTCAAAAGAAAGGGCAAATTTTCAACTTAGTCTGATTTTAAAGAATAAGTTGTCAAATTGTTCGTCTTGGAATAGCGCTCAAAAGTTTGCATGGTGACCCCTGGGGGTCAAAGGTCAAATTCTTTGTCTTGGACCAACGATCAAAAATATAAAGGGTGGCCCCAATGTCTGACCTTTCATTGGGGTCAAAGGTCAAAAGAAAGGTCATTTTTTTTTTAACTTAGTCCTATTTCAAAGGTTAAGGTGTCAATTGTTTGTCTTCGATTAAAAGTGTCAATGGTCACCCCAATGTTCAACCTTTCCTTGGGGGTCAAAGGTCAAAAGAAAGATCAAATTTTTAACTTAGTCGTATTTCGAAGGAAAAAGTGTCAAATTCTTTTTCTTGGACCAAAGATAAAGAATATCAATGTTGACCCCGTTGTCTGAACTTTCCTTAGGGTCAAAATAGAGGTCTATTTTTTAACTTTGTCCAATTTCATAGGTTAAGGTGTCAAATTGTTAGTCTTTGATTAAAGGTGTCAATGGTCGACCCATTGTTCGACCTTTCATTGGGGGTCAAAGGTTAAAGGAAGGTTCAAATGTTTAACTTTGTACAATTTGAAAGGTTATGGTGTCAAATTGTTCGTCATGAACCAGTGATCAAAAGTGTCAAAAGTGATCTCGTTGTCCGAACTTTCCCTGGGGTCAAAGGTCAAATTTTCAACTGTGTACAACTTTGCAAAGGTTAAGTGTCGAATTGTTCGTTGTGGATTTACAGTTATATCGGACAGGGATAACAGATAGAATATAGAAAACATTATTTAAAACAAAATAAAGGTTAAAATGTCAACATTGTCCTATTTTGATTAAAACCTTATCCTCCGAAGGAGGTGGCAACCCCTCTAAGATTTTCACCCGCTCCAGAAAAACGCAAAAGCAACTGGCTCCAGGCATTTGGGTAATCCTGTTTACATCCTTTACGGTCATTTTGATGAAACAACTAGGGGTAGCACTTAAGATGGGGTTAGGGTAGGCCGTCAAAGTAGGGGTGTAGGCAGGTTGGTGAAATCCCGGTAATTTTAAAGTCGCCATTTTGAAAAAAAAATATGCATGCTATAAGACTTAAACTTACAAAACATGTTAGAATCATTATTTTCTTCTTAATTAGCAAAAAATCTGACGAAAACTTTTATAGCAAAATTTTGATTTCGGTGGCCACTTTTGCCATAATGTAATATCATGCCTGATTTTCAAATCCTAAAGTAATTTATGACGTCATTATTACGTAACGCCTTGGCGGATTTTGATGATCTTGGTATCGTTGGATAGAGAAAAAATGGTGGACGTGTTACAAAAAATAGCTTAGAAGGATAAGGATTATAGGTTAAAGCCTTTGTCACACATCACCGTATAGAGCAAAACGTACGCCTAACGTACTTAATTCCACTATCAGTCCGGTCCAACTGCCCATTTAGGAAAGGTTGCCTGATACGGCAGCACCTTTCCCAATCTGGCAAGCATAATACCCATAATACACTGCGAAGCCTATTGTATTTGTATTTGTATATTGTAGCTGTGAACCAAACGACACTTTGGTTGGAGTTGATTTTTGGAACACAGCAAGATGGTCATATTTGGAGGGTTTCCACTAGGCGAAAAAAATATTGACCAGGAGAAAAGTATTTAAAATGATATAACCGTTGTTAACGGTTTTCTTAATTCAAATTTAAATAAAGTAAACAAATTGTTTTTAATTGTAAAATGTTGAAACCCTTCTTTGAGTTGAGATTTGTTGAAAGAAATAGTAAATTAACTCTTATATCCAAGGATATTTCAAATTATAAAATTCAACATTTTTAATGGTAGAGTGCATTGTGGGTATTGATGCTTGCCAGCTTGGGAAAGGTGCTGCCGTATCAGGCAACCGTTCCTAAATGGGCAGTTGGACCGGGCTGACTATTGTTCTGTTTTATGCATTATTGTTCGTCATATGTTCGTTGCAAGTACGTTCAATACGTTATCCATACGGTCTGTCCGTTATGTATACGTTTAATTCGATATTCATACGGTGGCGGTCCGTTTAGCACACGTTCAATATGTGAAACTTTTGTACGTTATTCATACGTTTTGCTCTATATGGTGATGTCTGATAGAGCCTTAAGATGTAAAAATTTGTGTCTTGAACCAACGATCAAAAGTGTCTATTTTGACCCCATTTTCCGACCTTAGGGGTGAAAGGTCAACAGAATGGTAGATATATATAAACTTTGTCCGACGTCAAAGGTGAAGGGAACATGTAATTCATGTATGTGCATCATCTTGACATCTGTCAAAATTATATATATATATTTAGTGTCAAAAAGCGACAGCGTACGTTTCATCGAGATGACGCAAACTCTAGTTAAGTTTTTTTCTTTTCCAGATTACAGATTTAAGCAAAAAAAAAAAAAAACTCTTGAACATGAACATTATTGACATAATTTCTTCGCAGGGATAAAACAAGTAATGAACAAAGTAGATGGGAAGAAAAAGAGTTCTAAAGACAAAGTCAGAGGAAAGGAGAAACGTAAAAAGACTAGGAAGAAAGACAAAAAGTCAAAAATTGCACATGGAGAAATAGAAGGCGGTAGGTGTCTGTACAATGGTTTGAATTATTTTATGAATATTAATTTTGTCTATGTTTTTATTTAGAAAAATAAGTATATAATTTGTGGTGGGGTTTAATTCTCCATTTAGTAGCTGCTGACGACTCATCAACCCACTGAGATGGCGATAAATAAAATCGAAATAGACAACATTAGTAACTAAATAATAGCTCAGGTGTCACTCAAGTATGTAATATTTGTACAATGAATATCTAATAAACAACCGACATATCTTTTTCACAGAGAGATGTGAATTACGGAGTAAAATGACAGGAAGGAAAAGGCGTTTGGGTGATAAGGAAGAAAAAAAGGAGAAGAGACGAAAAACACGTTGATGAAAACAAGACACCAGTAATATTTGAAGTTAGTATAGTGGTTTTTAAGGGTAAAGGGTAGACGAGCGACTTGGTAGTACGCGTAGCCTCAAATACATATGCGTAGTTGAAAACGCAGCGTGAATCCACACCAGGTGACGTGTCATCGTGTGGAAAATTCCAAGCTCTCATGTAGTTTGCACAAAAAAAACAAAAAAAAACATGCCTCTCCAGATTTCGACCCATAATATTATTTTATTTCATAGCAGGGTAGACTAGTATTTATCGAAACAAAAAACAGGCACGACGCAGGGAAGTAGGTAGTTTCGCAAAAGAAAGTGAGTTAATTTATTTTAAATTGGTTTCAAATTACAGGAGAAATTTTAAACTATCGTGAAATGCTATGCCATCTTAAAAAAAAAAACAAGAACATGTTTCAAAAGTACAGTACAAATACCAAACAAAGAATTTTCCCCTCACAATACCCCCTATCACATATTTAAATCATAGCCCTATATAAAAATTATTTGACCCACTTTGAAAATAAACAAAAAAAAATTATTTTGGCCTATAGCTTGCCAAAAAATATGGTAAACTGAGTTTGTCCCCTTAGTAAAGCTTCATTATATAAATTTGATAATCTTTCTTCTTGTCAGCAATTTATATTTAAAACTCGATGTACGGTATATAAACTTGAAAGTTTTCTTTAAAATAGTTTCGTTTAAGGGTTAAAGACATCGATGTTCGATTGGCATAAACGACAAAATGTTTTTGGCAAGTACAACATGTTTGTACTACAATGACTGTAACAAGAAGTGGAAAAATAACTTAAAATATGCTTTTTTAGCTAATTTATGGATTCTTTCTAAGCAAAACAAGGTGATTTGTTTACTGTAACCAAATGTAATTATGCGAGTTGACAGAAATCATTTGATTTGTGACAGGAATCATTGACCTGTTCAATATGCGCTTATGGAAGCACAAGTGTATCATTCTCGCCTTATTTCTAGTTATAGTGAATTTCTTACATCTCCGGACGTCCAAAGCATAGATTGGGACATACCATTGCTCTGGAGAGGGACCCAGTTTGAAGCCCAATAATCAGTGTTACCTTCTTTCAGCTTCGTTAAGCCATGAAGAAAAAAGTATTGTTTAACATAGCAAATGCATTTTTATTTATATATGTGCAAAGGACATTATTATCATTACCATAACTTTATACAGCAGCAACAGACTTCTTGCGACCTTTTCTCTTTTAATCAAAGAACGATTTCAAGTTGCAGATAATATCACGGATGTTGAAATGAATCGCCTTTGCAGTCATTTTGCTGATGTTTGCGAAACTCTGATGTTACTTATAATGAAAAAGCCTCACTATCAGAAAATGCTTGCAAGATATATCATGTGTAGAGAGGTGTGTTGGGGAACATATAAAACTTAATGTAGTATGTTATATTTCAAATTAAAGATTAGGCTAATGAAACTTGATTATTAGTTTTCCGTCAGTCTTTAAACAGGTATTAATGCTATTAAAGATCATCATTACAGACATTTTGCAACAGATTGAGAAAAGATTTGAATTTGTTTTTATGAAGAGAAATTTGCAATTTTTACAATCAATAGAAACATCGTTTAATTTTCATTATTTACCACATCCTCTACCCTTACAACCAAGAAATACTGCTCATTATGATCAGCAGACATTTTGAGAGTTTCAATTTTGATTATTTCCTTTTCATTTTTCAGATAATTGACTTTTTAATGAAAATAATAAAAGTTTTGGTCAAATTGAAAAGGTTATGAGGGTGGGTGACGGGAAACTAATAATCAAGTTTCATTAGCCTTACAACTCAGCACTTTAACAATATTTTTCTAATTAAATGTGTTATATAAAAAGAGAATATATCATTATGATGCTTGTCGGGAGAGTAACATAACTATATTTTTATCCATGGCCTAAATTAAGGTCGATAATGCGATTCGTATTCTTTATCATGAGTTTACAAAATATGCATCCAACCATTGTTATCAAATGGTCATTAACCTAACATAACACATATGGCTGCACTATCTAAAAAGTCAAAACATGTTTCTGTTAATAGCTGCCTCTTTGTCATCAAAAGAATTTATACATGCATACTTAAAATCCTACAAAGTATTAAGTATTAATCAAATTAATGATTGGCAAAGGGCAGCTCATGGAATGTATAGACATCTTTCACAGACTCTTCTAGTTTTAACCAAGGACAAGCCCCTCAAATATAACACTATTACCTCTTCTCTGGCAAACTTAGTCCGGAGATGTAAGAAATGAATTATAACGAGCGTTATCCTAGGATAAGGCGGCCTTATCTGGGGTTAACGTGGCGTTATCCTAAGATAAGGATCGTTAATTAAGGATAAGGAGCCTGAACCCTAGATAAGAGATGTTAACCTAGGATAAGGCGGCCTTATCTTAAGATAAGGATCGTGAACTAGGGATAAGGAACCTTAACCCCAGATAAGGCACGTTATTCTTAGTTAACGGCCTTAACCCAAGATAAGGCGCATTATCCCTAGTTAACGACGTTATCCTAAGATAACGATCGTTATCCCAAGATAACGAACGTTATCCTAAGATAACGATCGTTAACTAGGGATAAGGTTTCCTTATCCTAGGTTAACGATCGTTAACCAGGGATAAGACGCCTTATCCCTACTTAACGATCCTTATCATAAGATAAGACTGCCTTATCCTAGGTTAACATCCCTTATCTAGGGTTAAGGCGCCGTATCCCTAGTTAACGAGCCTTATCTAGGGATAAGGCGCCTTATCCTAAGATAACGAATCGTTAACCCCAATTAAGGCCTTATCTGGGGTTAACGACGTTATCCTAAGATAAGGCCGTTGTTTTCGTTATCTTGGGTTAACGTTACCATGACAACCACAGTATGTCACGTAATATATGTACAATCCACGCTTGCGCATATCAGCCTGGCATGTTGTATTATGGGACATAGGCCTAAACCTACGACAAGAATATGTCATTTCGCCGGTAGCGAAAGTCAATCTAAACTTTCAGATTTTTATGGTTTTTCAACCTAGATCATCACTACCGTTTTTTCTCTTTTGCTTATTTCCCTTTCTTCTCTTCTTTTTCTTTTACTGTCGTCCATTCCTCTCAACAGCGGCAATGGCACCCTTCCCACAATGCAGTTTGACGTAATTTCGAAAGCCGTCATTCGACTTCCGGTCGTCATGGAGTTCATGCACTTCGGTGATCAGACAGATCTACATGTAATAAAGCTTAATAGTAATCAGCTGCTGCTGGTGCATCTAATCATCCCCAAAAAAAACCAAACTGCTAAATATTGTATGCTCTACGGCTTTTATATCCAACATGAAATTCCTGAATTGCTTGAATTGAATCTGGTTAGCGTAGCAAGATCGTCAGTAGCCCGGGTAGGCTCAGGCAAATGTGGGTTGAACTGCTCGCCGAACCGGCGGGTTATTTCCCACTGCAATTACGCCGGCACTTACGATGAATTTATTCACTCAGTTCAGAAAGCCCAAGAATTTGTTGCGCTATAAATGATTTGTAATTACAGATTTATAATTAATTGAATTTAATGGCATAATTCTTGCTTTATTGATTTGTATAACGAGATTTTTAGTTTAAAATCTTTTCCGGCATGAGATGAGAATTTTGTCACGATACAGTGTCAGTGTCAGTGACTCACACGGTAATGCAATACCGATGTACTGCGATTGAATAAATGTACAAACAGGTAAATCTATGAGGAAAAAAATACATGAAAATATTAAATATCATTCACACATGTTATATTCTGAAAACGAACAAAATCTAAAGCGCAAAAAGAGTTAAAAAAAAACGACTTGGGAGCTCGAACCTGGGTTTTCAGATTCCCAGGCAACCTGCCTAACCAGTGCGCCACGTGAAACTTATGTTGGAAAGAAGTTAAAATCAATTATATTCAATATTGCAATTTCTTTTTGTACTGAGCATGCGTCGCAGTGAAAGATATAATAAACATAAATACCGTCCATTAATTACGTGCGGTGCAAGAGGTGGCGGACATGAATAATGTCTAAACAACTTTTGTCACTTACTTATCCATCAGTATCGTCAGTATAACATACCTTGAGAGGATAAATAGTTCGCAATACAAATGTCCGAATAAAATGTACAATTGAGTTGATCATCCAACTCTAAATGGATTTAGTATTTACAAACATTGGTTTATATTATTTTAATTGAACAAAACATTTTGTTTGATTTTCACTTTAACGTTGAGGTCAACAGGCAGATTAATTTTATTCGAAATAAATTCCGGTCGCTGCAAAACACGCGGCTTTATATCCTACACAACCTGCTCGTTGCCATATCCCTAGTTAACGGCCAGTCGCCTTATAATAAGGGACTTATCCCTAGTTAACAACGTTATCCTAAGATAACGATCATTATCCTAAGATAACGATCGTTAACTAGGGATACGGCGCCTTAACCCCAGATAAGGGACGTTAACCCCAGATAAGGCACGTTAACCTGGGATAAGAGCCTTAACTTAGGATAAGGGATCTTATCCCTAATTAACGATCCTTATCTTAGGTTAACGTCGTTATCTGGGGTTAAGGCGCCTTTTCTCTAGTTAAGGATCCTTATCTTGGGTTAACGTCCCTTATCTTGGCACAAGGCTTACAAACTCCACAAAGCGAAAAATTATTCGTTCAACCTTGGTGTCCTCCACGTTCATATTGACTCCTTTTGTCCCTATTCAATTATAATGCGCTTGAGATAGTAGAAAGACCGCGAAACACATCGTCAAATATTGATATATTGATCGGGTAAAAGAGCTACATTTCCTATACTATAACATGTGTTTTTATTCATTTTTTAGTGTGCTTCTCTTAAAGAAATGAAAAATCATAGAATTTGTAAAGTTGAATATATCAAAATTTGCCGTCGACAAGCAGGCCGCATTTGAGGCAAAATATCGCTAGGTTCAAGCATTTTCATGCAGGAAGGAATTGAAAATTTTGTCACGTATTTTGACCTATTTTTACTGACTTCTATGCCATAATTTCTCAAAAGCGGCCTAGCACATAAATAATAAATTATTTTAAATTTCAGTTCATAAAAATGCGTTGAGTAGTTTGTCCAATATAAAGAAACTAATCATTCTTGTTTGTGATTGGCTAATACAGAATCTGTCAGAATGAGTGTGGGTGACTTGACATGCTTGAGTAAATCCTAAGTTAAGGTTTGGACATCTGAATTTTGTCCACCTGTAAGTGTTGTGTTGGGTTAAGGCGCCTGTCACCACTTGACGTAAAATTCAAACAAGCCCCTGACACTAAATTAAGAAAAGAGTAATTCACCGATTTAAATTCAGAATCTTTGATAAGAATTTGTTATCAAAAAAAAAATGTGTTTCTTTCTCATAAAAAATCAATTCACAAACTTGCAAAATACAACTTATATAATTAGTTTTTAGACGTCTGTCTTATTTAAA
>JXSR01S019351.1:35361-51657 GCA_000969725.1 Ophiothrix spiculata | reverse complement strand
TGTGTTGGAATCACGTCAGAATCGCCGCCATCATTAACAAGCGCTTCTACGCTACACCATGTATGATAATTCTTTCGTGTGCTCATGGCAACGCAGTATTTGATTGGTTGCTTGAACAACGTATCTGACGGGCTGGCTTTCCAAGCTAAAGATACTTTGTTCCTACGAGCTGCCGTTATATCAAGTCGGGGATCAGTTGGTAACTCTGGAGTACCGTGATCAGACTCTGCGCTTGTTGTAGTGTATATCCTGAAGGTGGCAAAATCTGCAGGAGTACTGACTTTCAACACATATAACCCAGAGGGTGAGTTATACGTTGTGTAAGAGCTGGCATCAAACCCAGAGTAGTTTTTCAGCAACGTTCCTGCTTTTGGGATGGGTGGTTTCTTCTGTGGCCTTTGATCACTCAATTGGTCATCTTCACCTGTAGAAACAAGACAAAAAAAGTTGCATTCAGTCATCAAGTCATCCTGAACATAATGAGTTCACCAATATCATGGTACACTAAAACCAAACGCGATTGTAGCGAATATATCGTTAAACCTTTTTATATAATTACTGTTTCTAGGAGTCTTACTTTGTCAGACTGAAAATAAAACGTTATGTAGTTTAAGCCAGCCATGGGTAATGTGTTCAAACCCAAATAAAAGCGCCCTCATTAGGTTCAACAGAACCCAGCTGTTCTAGGTTTAGACTAAACAAAATCATTAGCAAAATAATCAATGGCCCATGTGTTCATATTTCCATGTTTTATTTGACAAATTGCTATATTTTATCATCCTACCATTACCTTTTAAACTCAACTGTCTGCCTGTCTAGACCACTTTGATATCTGATACTTGTCGGATGAAATGGGATGATATTAAAGACAGTAGTTTTTTTTAATAGGCACGAAACACCACTTAGGTTTAACATTGCTCAACATAATGATAACATGCAGAGTTATTTGAAAATAATTTAGTTATCGCATTCAAAATAAAGATAATATTGCTATTTTATGATAAGTGATATAGCCTTTGGTGTATCACTTGCGTTTTATGCTGAAGTTCAACTCTTTCAGGTGTACTACAAATGTGATGGGGTTTCACCGATGGGGTTTCTTAAACATTCTTTGATATCCCACAGAATCTACCTCCAATAGATCTCATTAACTCGACTATTTATAATGCTTTATGATAATAATTAATACCATATCTTTATTCAATTAAAATAAGATTTAAATAGATCTTTGGGTACACATATTCTTTCATTTTAACATAAATAGGCTAAATATCTCCCGGGAAATATCTTTATCAAGATCTAGACTTAAGAATCTAAAATAATGAACACTTCAATTCGTGCAATACAAAGAATATTTTCATTCGATGAAAGATGAAATATTCCATTCCACTCGGCTTTGCCTCGTTGAATGGAGCATTTTATATTTCATCTCTATGAAAACACTCTTACCATTGCACTCATATTTTAAGTACCAAACAGTGACGTGAATGACCCCATCTCTCTTTTAGCAGAACAATGAGTAAATGCTGCTTTCGGGGATACTGAAGGGCATAAATAATTTCAGAAGGTTTTTAAGATCATATACCGCCAGGGACCATTCCACGTTACCATGTTGATCCCTTTTTTTGTAAATTGAGGGCATTGGAAGGTTATTATGTTTTGCTTCCAAGAATTTGTTTGGCGCAGTCAAGCGTGACCAAGACATTTAATCACCTGCATGTCACTTACAAGTTACAGATAAACATTCCATATGATTACTTAGCTTGAGTAGTGAAGTGACCTTGACCCAGGTTTTGTCAAATCAAATTTGACCTCAAAATCGCCTTTTTTTTACCCATTTTGAACCAGTTCATGAGGAAATTGATCACATTCGGAGCTCCATTTCACACTTAACTAAATTACCTATCAAATCTGACCAAAAGCAACACAAGTTTCCAGATGCTTTCCATATAAATCGACAATTACATAAAAAATGGTAAAATATTTTATCCCAACTTTATGGGAAACAGTGTATATTACTAGTTGTGACTACCAAAGCAAATGAATATGAACTTAGATTGAATGATATATTCACATAGAGTAATATTGTGCCTCATTTATTGCAACACCTAATTATCACTCTGGGAGTTATTTTATTAACTGTGAAGCTTAAATCGCTGCCACCTGGTAAAGTGACCTATTTCTCGTTGTAGGTGATAGCTGGTTAAATTATGGGAAAATGTTATCAAATTAGCAGCAAAGTTTATTTAGAGTGCATGACTTTATTTACCCTTAGTAATTATTTTATCTTATTTAAGTAGGCCATGCTGTGTTCACTGGATATATCGATGCATCCGCTTTTATGGTACTTGTAACTTGAATAGTATCTTTACCACTTTTCAGTTCCCTTTTGGTTAATCAATCTAATTCTCAGCAACTGAAAGTTTGATTTTATCGGTCAAGTTTTATATTTCTGCTGTCCATATTAGCTCAGTCATACCTACTCAGTCACACATCACGAAACGTACGAATAACGTACGAATAGCGTATACTGTTTTGGTAATCGATATACATGTATTACAATAACCGAAACAGTGTACGTTATTCGTACGTTTCGAATCTATACGGTGATGTGTGACAGAGCCCTTTTAAAACTTTTCAGATCTTTATACAACTTTGTTTTAAAGATCTTTTCTTTTAAAACCGGAAAAATGCTCTTACGGAAGGTATCTAAAGGACGATGAATCTAGAAAACCTGCTCTGTTTATTATCATATTTACCAGTTGATAAGATAAACCCCGGATAAATTAGCCAACGTTTTTTTATAGTTCATAACATTGTTTTATACTAAAAGCGATAAAATAAACTGTATTGAAGGAACAGGGAGAACGAAATAAAAAAGCATAAAACTGATTTTGTAAGTTGAAGTGAAGCTGTATATCTTTACAAGTACCTCACTGATTTTATCAGCATCATATTTTGCTAATAGAATAATGAAATTAAAAGCTTTCGTTGCACCAATATCTCAATCTGGAAGATAATATCAAGCACTTAAAGTATTACATGTCCATCCATTATGACACTGTTATAAGGTGGTCAGAAAAATCAGTTTGCTTTATATGTTTGTTAGACATTAGAGTTAGTTTATTTTCGCAACATTGTGTTTTATCTACGTTTGACTTGTAGCCTTTTATAGCCAATTGGTTTTTTTTTTAAATACAAGCCTCTAATATCTTTGTATTTACTATTGAGTCTTCGTAAACAAGGATAATGTGAGGAGAAAAAAATAACGAAATAACGTCACAGCTGCAACAAGGGCATCCCGGTTGTTATTTACTGTGTGGTTGTAATTATGGGCATTTTTGGCAAAGTTTAGGTTGCCTTGGTTCCACGCTAAGCCGCAACCAAGATCCTGGATTGGTCAGGAACGTGTTTTCCCCCATTT
Organism: Ophiothrix spiculata; assembly: GCA_000969725.1. NCBI lineage: Eukaryota > Metazoa > Echinodermata > Ophiuroidea > Amphilepidida > Ophiotrichidae > Ophiothrix > Ophiothrix spiculata. The sequence goes on along the minus strand of JXSR01S019351.1, from coordinate 48,233 downwards.
TTTCCTGTTCAATGACAATGTTCCAATCATTTCTTTTAAGAACGCACACAATACTTCCTAATAATCTCTACATAGGTCTCGGCTCGCAATAAAATTTCTTAATCCAGATTATCCTTCCAGCTTTAACATTTTGTCCAGTCAAGTCCGTTTCTAATATATTATGTATTTTGCAATAGCACACAGCGAGAAAAGTGATTAAAACTTGTAGTGTTTTATCAACATGTCCTCAACTCTTTCTCAAATCCAATTAGACTGTGCTGAAAATATCTTCAATAATTTAAAGATGTTCAATAATTCTCTCACAAGTTGTGATTAGCCAATCATCGTCCAGATGAGTGAATTGCCTACTCAACATGGCCGTGCCTCGAGTCATTCACCCCGGAGTACAGTGGCATAAGATGTCACTAATGAAATTAAAGCTTATATCAATGAATCCTTTGCTATTTGACTTGTGGTTTGTCATTTTGCTTTATATAAACAGAGATTTATTAAATTATTTCCGATATCTTGCCATTATCCTCAACATTTACTGGGGGTCAAAATATCTTTAAAATTGATGGCAATATTTCATTTTTTGTAGAAATTCTTTCAAATTCACGAGCTAAACAGAAGGCAAATATGAATCATTTTAAAAGCGACAATTTGATTACTTTTTATTAATTTATAGATCGCATCCAATAAATTTCACACGTAGGCAATGATATTCCTCAATTTTCAGATTGTTTTCATTTAGACACTTTGCTTTGATTTATTTACATGTAGAACACGATATCTAGATTAATTCCGGGATGCCATGTTTCTATACCTATTCTTTATGTACATTTTGAAAACGTCAACGACGCCGTTGTGATGCCATTCGAAGTACTATGTGGTACTTATTCTGATATCTTCGGATAGAGGAGGTTCATAGCTCTATATATTGGTAGTTCATACTGGGATGGATGTAGGACGCTCCATACGAAATATCTAGGGACTCTAACTTGATCCATACATATTAATTAATTCTTAATTTCTTTTCTCCGATTCATGCAATTCAATACCAGAAAGCAATAATGACCGAAGTCCACGTTTCCCTGCCAAGGTCAAAGAAATGTATCACATATGCAACGATAAATACCATATAGTTGTTATCAATATGGATATTGGACATTGATCGATAATAGGTCCCTAATTCATGGAGGGAAGCATGGAAGTTGGATCAGTGTTGCATTCCTGTATTCGATTTGTTTAAGGAGTGTCCATCTATATTCTTTAGCCACCATCTTGGTCTTTACTTACTTGCGCCACTACCATCTTCTGGTAGTTCGTGTATTGACAGTTCCCATTGCAGAGATGCTTGGCACGGAGTCACTGCAATTGTCACGGCTGTGCTCTCTTCTTCAACCATTAAGAAAAACCTGCATACAAATATAGATAATATCATTAGAAGGGATGTGTAGGGATCAGTGTCACAATTGTTGCGTAATCCTGTTACTGGTTTTGTAATTTTCAAAGTCTCAGCAATATTGTCAGAGCTACTAGTTTAAGTTTACCAATACTATTGCAGAACCCTTTTCTCAACCCGTTTCTACTGGTCGGACATTAATCCAAACAGCAATTCATGCATGAAATAGCTTGTCATTTAAAGTAGTTTGTATCAGCACTGGAAATGGTGATTATCCTTTAAGAGTAGAAACTGCGGAGTGCATACACCCTATGTTAGGTGTCTGAGGCTCTCATAGTGTAACACATCCAATGATAGTCTCTTGATTTTGCTCTCCATGGATTGTTCACTTCGGTGAATAAGAACTAATCAGATATTAATTGGGTAGCAGAACTTGAGGAGGACATCATAGGTTAAGAATATCCATGAATGCATGAAGACAACGGTATTGACGAAAATAAATACACAACAGCAGCAACATAACAAAACATGTCGTTTAAGAGCAAATTCTTTAAAAATTGTTTACAGGGCATATATATTATAAAGAAATCATATACCATAAATGCAAAGACGACATTGAAAACATTCTTAAAACAAATATGAATCACCCCAAAATTATAATGACCTTGAAAAGTCATAAGATGAAAACTTAAATGACGGCTATTTCGGGCATTAAGAGATAACTCTAATCATAAACGCAATAACACCGATGTTGAAGATATTCTTGAAACCAGCAAATATCATCAAAGATTGGATTGCAGAATGCTACTTGTAACTTTGAACACTTAATTACTATAAAATGCCCCTATATATTGTTGGAACAGGGAACAATGTTTTGATTATATCAAGACGCATTCCGGATTGAAGAAACTTAGTTGGCCATAAGACACAAGGACACAAACGTACGTATCAATAGCAGAATTGGTGTTGTAGACGAACTTAACCAGGACAAATTAACCGGTAATTGTCAGTGAAGGGTCATTTATTAGAAGTCTCGATGGGATCTTTGCTCGGATTAGAACAAATATACTAGAAAGCAGTTAAGTCTATATATGAATAGGAATGATAAAATGATTGAGTAAAATTGGAAGATAATAGGTTAATGATTTGGTTTAGAGCCCTTGTTTTCGTAAATTGTTTACATTTATTTTTTCGTTTTTGTTTATCCAGCAGTTTTGATACACTTTTAAGAGCAACTCTATTAACAAAGTTGTTAACTTTATGCAGCATTGCTATTACGTAAATCAAATTGAAATGAGGTATATTGAGAGTTGTTTTCGTTGGTAAATGCAGTAACCCATAACACAGAACTATGACAATTGCAATACTACTACAGGTCACTAAAAGGGGATTGTGCTATGAAGAATCACATTTCCCTCATCTCATTCCACATTGTATGATTGATTACCAAACCATCTCATCAAACTACATCAAAAAGATTGAAGAAAACAACTCTGCTACATCACATTGATTACTCCAGATATGTCTTGCCGTCGGGGAATCAATTTATAACTCATTGTGGCTTACAAATATTATATTGTAAAAGGCAAAGATTACTGTCGATTACTGTGATTATTTAATGGATTTGAGAAAGGGAGCCAGACGAAGTGACTACTTTGAAATGATTGTTGTACGGTCAGAGAGTTCAATTACAGATACATGGTGTAAAGTGATCAAATTATTTCCGAGTTTAATTCATGTCAAGATTTGATATTAATTCATGAGATGAAATGACATTTTATAATCGTATTTACGGACAGCAAATTACGCCTTAACTGAACCTTTTACCTAGTATGAATAACCTCTTTATGAACTTAACTCATGATCTTAATTTACTCAAGGAAGTAAAAAGATCTAAAAAAATATGTTCCTTGTCTGTATACATATTTTAAAGAAATTTTGAACTTGTCCAGCCAAAAATAAAAGTATAAAAATATTGTATCAGTATGTACTTGGATGATTCCTCTACATCGTTTCAAATTTCATACATGTGAAGCACCGAATTATTACGGCCTTTGGTAAAATACATTTATTTTGTTTTAAATTAATTGAGAGTATTGAGTATTGAAGAGTATTGATTAGGCTGTTGCGTGGCACATTGTTTTTGAAAAATGATTATTCATTTTAAAATTACGATGAAGAAAAATTCTCGTTTCGTTTTCTTTACAATTTACAATTTAAATTTGATTGTATTTTTGCAGGAATTATGTCTGAAATATACACACTATAAGGACATTTTTAGATCATTCATATTTTCTTTACTAAATTAAAGATTACCAGTAAAGTTCACATAGAGGTATTCTATAGGTAGACTTGTTTTTCTCTCAAGCACGAGCCATATTTCAACACAGCAATTAAGCCTGTCCCCATATCATAAATAGAGTGCAAAGTTTGGATATGTTTTAGAGAATAGATAAATAATCAAACTACTTGAATGCTGACATCTTTCTCTATCGGAAGCAATGACTTCTGATGGCTACTGCTACTGAAAAAAACGTGTCTCATCAGAATGAAGCATCGATGCCGTACATCATTGTCGCTTCTCAACCCCCTGGGCAGCATCTAGAACGTAGAACTATGTTGCGAGGATAAACAGTTTGTTTTAAATGTTCATCTTTTCAACTATCTTGGGAATATTTCTGCTTTATGTAAAACAAACTTGTCTAGATGACTTGTTTATTACAGACCCTGGTTTGGGATCCTAAATTTGTGTTGGATAGTAGGAAAACAACTATGTGTTCCCTGAGGATTTAAATGATTGTAATTCAGTTTGACCATTTCTAACGTCGGCTGTGTTACGAAACTGCGTCCATTAAGAAGTTCGTAAAAATGGTTTTATAAATGTCAGTACGACGCACGCGAATTCGTAATCGAATTCATAAGCAAATGTGGCCATAGTTTACAGAAAAACCCATAAAAAATAATACTATTGTCAACAGCCAATGTGTGAATTATAATGTAGCTGCAAATAAACATGATAAATGTAATCTCCAATATTACTGTCTCTACACGTATAACGCGCTGTTAAAATTCATCAAGTAGTCTGTTTACAATTTGAAATAAATGATTTAGACTTTATGAGAACGTGAAATATTGGCGTTGCGATAGTTAAAGATTTGAAATTTAAACAATCACGACTAGCCTCTCTCAGAGGCCTTCGGGGCTAGGTCACAAAATGTATTTCTATCAACTGTTGAGTCCAATGCGCGAGCGGAGCGAGCTGAGCGAGCGTAGCGAGATGGACGCCGTAGGCGTCCGCTGAGGCCAGCGCGAGCGTAGCGAGCGCTGGCCGTCATTAAAATGACTTTTAGACCAAATAAAAGAATATCTATGCAAAGATGTTGAAAATGTAAGTTCCACAAAACTTGTTTTGATTGTTATTATACAATTCTGTGCTTGCAGGAATACAATGTGCCCATAAGGGCTACGCGTTCAAGTCTAAGTGGAACAATCGTATGCCATTAATGATGTCAAACATCCACAAAGTCACCTTTTCTATTTGGAACCTCAAAAATTTAGAAATTCAATAAAACAGACGTCCAAATTCAAAGTTCAATTTATTTGAGGAATAAAATTGACATATTTTGCTTCCTTTCGCTTAAAATACGTATCCTATTCCTCTGTCTATTTGTACAACCTTATTCAAACAATAGCCAAAATACCCATGTAGCAAAAACAGGAAATTTGAATCTGAGAGACAGCACGCAACTGACAGATAGAGGAGATGTTAAGAAGTTCAAAATCTCTGTACTATTCATTTAGGGGAACAAGTTGGCACCAACTCAGATGTAGCCTGGATCCAGGCTTGAAGGGGCTAAAGTCTATGTACTGTATTTCTAGTATCACCATGAGCTACCATGGCACTCTATTGGTTTCATTTGTTTCAAGGTTTCTATAATACATTGGTCTATCTTGTTCCCTTGTAAGGCATAGAAATGAGAATCCGGAGTAGAACATTAATGATATGACCTTATTCAGGGCAAACTTGTAGGATTTAGGATGTATAGTTATTATTAGGAGAAAATTAACTGGGCACTTCAAGTGAACATTTGAATTCAATTATTTATCAGGTATTAGGGTTTTCTATACATGTATAACTTTTCTTTTGGGTGAGGTGGGGTAGCTTGTAACTACTTGTTGATGGGAGCTGGTATTTACTATCATCTTGTAATATTATGGGGGTGAAATTGTTAGACCTACATTGTACTTTTAATGATTTTAGGATTAGCAGCTATTAAATTGTTGAAGTTTTCTTATATATCTTGCTTTTGTAACTTGTTGGCCTTTTTGTTTTAACTATTTATTTTGCAGGCCTAATAGGGATAAATTTGTTGAAATTTACAATAAAAAGCTGAAATTCACATAGAACTATATTGACTCAGACAAAAGCACCACAAGGACTTGAACCAAGTCTAACTGAGATGTTGATTATTAAGGCCTATGTGTTGCTGAAAGTTAATAAAACAGGATTGTCAATAAGCTTAAAAATAATGGTCCGTATTCACAAAAGAGGAATAACTTTAATCCAGGAATATCTTTATTTTCATTCCATTGGTGTAGTCATTTGGCATTCGCAAACAGTGAACAAAGTTTTTCAACGAATTAGTTATTCCAGGCTTTAAAAAATCCAACTTAGTTCAGAACTGTGGGCTATCTCCAGGGCTATCTCTAATCCAAGAATGTGAAATCCAAGAATAAAGTTATTCCTGGAATAACTTTTGTGAATATGGGCCAATGTGAACATTTGTGAACTTGCTAATCATATGTCTTTACCGTATGTGATGATATTTTATTTGGAAAAAAATATACCAATTATTTTCATAACGTTTAATTGAACCGTCTGGTGTCCCTTTAAACAAAGGGGAAATGGCGGACTTGAAATATTAGAAAAACCAATACTAATTGCAATAAAATATGGAAGTAGCCGCTAAAACAAGATTACATTTGACTCAGTTTAATCGCTTAATGATATTTTGAAAACAAGTCACAGATTGGGAGTCAATCAAAATGCAATTAGCGAGGTCAAGAATAAGTGTTAATGGTTTAACTTGAACTCTACAAAGGTTTTTCTATTAACGGAAATGGTCACAACATGACACTGTGAAAGTGCTGGACTTTTACTACAGAGAATAAGTCTACAAGATATGCACCGAAAAACCAAGTTTGAAATATTAAAATCATTTAAATGAACTTGCTCATCTGATCCAAGATGAGCAGTGTGTATTTCAAGGTCACTTTAAAGTAATAATCCCAATATCGCTTGATATCCTTTTCCTTTTTGTCCTTAGCAGATAATAACCTTCAATGTGAAAAACTCACCTGGCAAAAAAGATGTCTAGAAACCTGTATCAAAAATATATATTCCAGTAGGTCTATATCCTCAGAGACATACAACTTTATTGGTGACCTGGGGCATTTACCAATAATCTGGCGCAAATTTGCTATGTTGCTCCCCTTAAAATGCTTGATATAATTCTGCATTGATATCATCAAACTATACCGACAGTGTCATTAAATAACTTCTAGATATAAATTTTACATGAATGTATGAACGTTGTACAAAATGCTTGTGGTGTTTCAAGCCATTTAAATATCTGGGCTACACTTACGTTTTGAATTACCCATAACTCATGACACACCAGGAATCGGATGTAATCTATGGTCCTTGAACTTGAATATCCAGATTGGAGAAAAAGTTCAGAATGCTTTTTGTGAGTACTATGATACGAGACAGAAATATTGAATTGTAAATCTTCTTCGAACAAATGGGCATTCTGGTTCTTTATAGGTTCCCATATAGTAGGTTCCTATTGACACTAGAGAGCTGAAAATAGACTAAAAAGATTTGTAATTTACTACCCTTTCTATACCATTAGTATCTGGCTCTTCTAAATACTGTACTGGAATTTACCCTAGGATTTTTGACCAAATTCTTGATTTTTTACTCCGGGAGGGTAGAACTCGGGGGAGGATAGAACTCTGTATAGAACAGCTGCTTTATATAGATTTGACTGAAGACCAACTGTTATCATTTTTAAAATCTCATTCAATGTAGACCTAGTATTTTTGGGCCTAAATGTGGTATTTCTCAAACCAAACATATTTTGAAATTAAAATCAAGCTCCTCAGAGCTAATTGACACCAGAATCAGTCGTATGCATATTTCCGGTATGTGTATTTGCAAAAAAATTGTCAAAAGGAAATAAGCCTCTGTTGAAAGGCAGCATACATTGCAAAAGTTGTAATAGTCTGGACAGAATTTATATATTTAGTGGGATTTAAATGACATACCACAAAGGATACTATTTGCCTTAAAATGAACTGGTCTGCAGTCTCTCTAATGATGGGTAGTTTCGATTACCCTATCGGAAGTAATCGAATTGGATACTGAAATACTGCTACTGGTACATGTTGAAATATTGCAATACAGTTAGTATATCTTAAAAAAAAATAGACAAATCTGCTTTGTACATTTTGAAGATGCATATGAGAAAATTTACTTTCTAAGTTAACTGAAGGGAATCAGAATACACATTTGTTCCAAGAAGATTTGCAGCACTACACTTCTGTCTCGTATCATAGCATTCGGAACAGTATGTACTACCCCAGGAGTACAACCGTACGAGGCATTCAGAGGTCACCGGGGTCAAATCTCATCAGAACATCATTGTTATATTCCAGGATTATCACCGTCAAAAGAAAGTCAATTAGGGTCATTTAAGTTCAAATCTCACGCTTCATTAAATATCAATGTTACGTTTACGCTTCAACTTCATTCTAGAATTATCCAGTACTGGAATTATCAATTGATAAACAGTTCCTCAAAAACAATTGGCTAACAAAGACATTATGCAAAGGTCATGCAAATGTCAACTGGGGTCATTTAAAATCCAAACCCCACCTTTCACATGCACAGAACCATACAGAACCGTTACATTGTGCTATACTTACAGCCTTGGCGTATCACCCTCAATGGAAACTCGAACTTCTGCACCATCTGGTAAAAGACTTGAATCATGAAATGTTTCTGGGTGCATCATCTGATGGTGGAATAAGCCCTCATCTCTCGTGGGTAACCTTTGTGCTTTGGTGATGATAGATACAAGTAGTACAACAAATGGAAGGATGATGGAGACTGCAGATGGTAGAGTCATTGTGCTGATGATGTTATTGGTGGTGAAATTGATGAACCTGAAAGAAAATACATTTTGTCAAATTTTGTCACATGTTTTTTATATACTAGTATCCAAAATTCTTAAATCTGCTCTTTCATAGTTAGTAAATACACTTTAAAGGAGTAGATTCCGATTACGTTCTCATCCCCCAGGGCTCAACCGGAAGTAGTATATTTTTGGATGCCAAATGAAAGCCCATATTTTTCTGATTATGAATCCAAAATTTCACCTCCGAATTATTTATAGTTTCGGAGATATAGCACAAAAGGTAAAATTTATTGGTATACCTATTTTCCATTTCTTTTGTATTTACATAACAGCCTCATCCCTAGGGTTGCAAACTTTCTTAAAACAAGAACTTGCTTCTAGTTATTTTTTCAAAACAGATACGTTAGTGATTTTGCAAGGTACACGGTTGCTCATTTAGTTTGAATAAAAATATTGTTACCATTTTTTTTATGTAAAGGTCAATTTATGATGAAAATATCTGGAAACTTATGTTGCTTTTGGTCAAATTTGATAGGTAATCTAATTGGGTGTGAAATTGAACTCCGAATGTGATCAATTTTCTCATGTACTGGTAAGGGGACAACAATAAAATTGGGTCAAAAACGTGATTTTGAGGTCAAATTTGATTTGACCCCGCCTTGTTCAAGGTCACTTCTCTATTCAAGTTGAGTAGTCATATTGATGTTTATCTGTAGTAGAATGATAAGCAGGTGATTGAATGTATTTGTCACGCTTGATTGAGCCAAGAGAATGCTTGGAAGCAAAGCACTAAATAATCCTTCAACGCCGCTCAATTTTCAAAAATAGGGTTTTAGTGAACGTGGAATGATTCCCGTCGGTATATTACATCTAAAAAGGTTTTCTAGATGTCATATACCGTCAGGGACCATTCCACGTTCCCCACAACCGAAAAGCACAGAATAATCCTTCAACGCGTGAACGTGGAATGGTCCCGGACTGTGTTGAAATATTTTGCATATCATGTGAAATGTAATGAAAGAGAAATGTGTTTTTCTGACTGAAAAGTAACCTTTTTGGTTCTTTTATAAAATTATGTCAAACATTACAGAATTCGTGACAGTGAAAAATCAATGTTGTTTACGTCAGATGATGACCCGTCTTGACAAAAGGTAATGGTTATCGAAATTTTGATGTCTAGTTATCGCAATACAAATCGACAAGTATGAAGAGCCGATATCAGGTACCTTTCGTACATCACATCATGCATCAACGTATATTTTCCACTTGTTATTTCTTCATTTTACAGGTCTTATAGGCAAAATATGTATTTTAAATGTCATCAATCTGTGTTTTTATATGTTTTCTACAAGAACTGGCCAAAGAAACTATTTTTTATCTTCTAAAACAAAAATGAAGCATGGGTTCAAATTCGTTTGCTTCAAAAGTCTCAACATCGTTGATTTTCAATGCTTCTTTTTATCAACAGCAAGAAATACATTGTATTAGAAAAATTCCACATTCTCATACCCACGTTGCCAATTTGCATTTGCTCTCACCCTTTTCAGACAAAGTCAGCCTTTTCAGCAGGTCACGTTAAAAACAAAATCTCACGACCAATTTTTTTCTCGTTTGGCGAGACTTGGATTTAAGAATTCGCTTAATCAGGTCGATTACATAGTAGCTGCGAATACACTGTGTGTAAGTAGTAAAAAAAAATACGTTTCGCTAATAATTGGTTTAATTTTTGGTTGAACGTATTCATTGTTCTAATCAGAGCAAAGCGTTGATGGCTACATGATTATTTATTGTTTCTCAAATGTGGAGATGTCTTTAGCCATAGACCGTAAACATTTACAGTTTACTAACTGAAACCAAAGGCTTAAACTAATGATTAAATAAGCTCTTGTGAGTAGACTCAGTAGAGTGCAAAAATAGAGCTTTTCTATCTTCAACATTATCTTCCATAGGGAGCCTAAGAAGATACTTTGTAAGGATATTTTGCTCATATTGAAAATATCAAATGATCATTTTATCATGTCGTTTTAATGGGGTTGTGAAGAAATATAACATTTCAACAGCATTTACCGACTCACTGTAAGGAGTTGGAAGTGTGTTTAAATGTTGCTAATGAATTAAAAAATGAATTTATGTAACTTAACAATGACTAGTCAAAATAAATGTTGCCTTTGTCTTATCTAAATAATGAGATTGACTTGAATATTTCAGACTAAACAAAAGTGATATTTTGTCTTGGTAAGACAATGCCTTTTGACACATGCTGTCATCTTCTTAATCCAGGGTAGTCACAGACACATTCCTATCTTCAGAATGATTATGGTATGATTGAGTTATGATCAAACATTATCTAATTATGTGATCTATTGGAATCTATCCGTCAAGGAATTATTTTTTGTTAAAAAGGCGCATTTTTAGTATGTTTTTGTTAAGGATTTTCTAAAACCAGGCTCTGGGGCTCTTTTTTCCCAATGGTTATCCAAAGTAAATTTTGTGATTTAAAACCAATAAACAACCTTATATAACATGGACCAGGAGGTATTTTCTGCATATTACTAGTCCATTTTTATAGCTCTCCTGTTTCAGAGATGAATGTCGCAACGAATGTTATATTGTTAGAAACTCTTTGTCTTTCTAAAGAATCAATGTTTAGAGATCATGGAAATTTTATAGTCAAATCTAAACAGACTTAAACAACCATACTTTATTTGATGAAACAAACTGCATATAATGGATTTTTATAAAGCAATTTACACGGGAAAAAAAGCGTGAACACAACTTATATCGATGAAAATACAAATCAGATGACTGTTAAAAATGTTTGGGCAACAATTGTGTTTGTCCATTGGTCAAGTAACTGAGGTATCTTGAAACTCATTTTGACATATTCAAACCGCAACATAAATAAATCACTGTTGGTCTGTTTAACCAGCAATTCTATGCGTGCAGAGGCCAAAGACTGTTCAGCTAGATTTAGGTTTAAATACCACATAATGAGTCCCAAGACAATCGTGTAAAACACCCGATATTTTAAAGTTTGACAGTACAAAAGAGAATTTTGGATGATTCCCATTACTACAGAGTTATTCTACGTATATGATCTGCAGAATTGATTAAATAGTGAAATTATACTGCAATGTTAAATTATGCGAATGTTATAAGTAGGAAGAGTGTTTTTTAACAATAGTTTTAAATGCCTTCCCGCATAATATATGGTACAATAAAAACAAAAACTCATGTGGCAAACTCACCTAGTAAAATGTTTAGTAACCTGTATCAAAAATATATATTCCAGTATATCCTCAGAGACATAAATATGAATCCCAGTTCTTGGATGTGCTTGTAAAAGACAATAATTGAAGCAGACGTTATTTAAATAATCACAGCAAAAAGCAAGGCGATGATCTATAGCAGACGACACAACTTGTGCAATGTAAATTACAGTAATCGACCACGTGGGTTTTATTAAAATTCTAGAAACACTGCTGCGTATACAACATGTCACTCGATGAAAACTCGGTATGGATCGTGGAACCTAACATCAAAGATCTCTACACAAATATTGTTAAGATCAAAATGATACTTATTAATCTGATCTGCTCATATTTAAACAACATTGTCGTCATAAAACCCACGCAATAATTTCATTAACAAGTAGGAGTATAATGAAATAAGTAAACTTTGGAGATAGTATCATCACTGAGACGGATAAACCAATATTATTGCACTATTGGAGTACTGTGTAACTAGCAACGCACCATCGTATTGAAAACAGATATCCACAAAAAATATCCTTTTGCAAAGCAATATAATCACGGTGTATTCTTCCAGACTAGCTGCTACGTTGTAATCACAAACCCGTAATGAAATTCAACTGAATATATATTCCATTGGTGGACAAAATGCGTCTGCGTTCATGGAGTAAATGTGTAAAAACTAGCAGGTTTCCAACAGTGTGGTCTTGTAGTCGGCTAGTTGTGGAGTGATGTGGTCTTGGCCTCAGCTTATCTTTAGCCTGTAGAGTGTTAAACAGCTGTGTTGTGACCATCACACTGAGGGAAAAAGTACACCCTGCTATCAAGGCAAGAATCAGTTAAAGCCAGACTCTACCTAAGCCACAGGCGAACCAAGCATTAGCCAATAATCACTGGCCTACAAATCCGGGGGATTCCTTTTTAGCGCATGAGCTTTAGATAACATTTTTGTATACACTTGTCATTCATTGATTTTCTATTTTTCGCGGGTTTTTAATTACCAATGTTTGTTTGCGTGTATTAAGTATTCCAATA
>JXSR01S019349.1:23610-41030 GCA_000969725.1 Ophiothrix spiculata | reverse complement strand
ATATAAATTTATAAACCGATTGAAGTGATTTGAGCTAGTCGATAGGTTTTTACTATTGCCTGCTCCATTCCTTGTATAAAGTTGAAAATACCTGGTGTGCTACAAATAGCGCTTCTCTAAATATTCTGGTGTGCTGACAGTAGGTGTGCATTTCATATCTAGTTGTGAATAATTTCACCAGATTAGGGTGTGCTGAAAATCACAGTCCTCAAGATCATTTTAGGGTTGTGATGGTGTGCTATCGCACTCGCATGCCTCAAAATACAAGGCCTGCCTGCTCAAAACATAATTGGTTTAGGACAAATGTATACAATTGACTATTTTTTCATTCTAACAATAGTAAAAACTATTTTCCATTAGTGATCTTGAGACTATCCTACTATTTCCTTCAGTTTTTTGTCATTGGAAATAGTAATATGAAAATCTTTTTAAATATTCTTGAGCTAATCATGCCCATTTATTGGCCATTCACAAGCTTCTTCCTGGTAATTAGAGAACACTTTAAAATTTATATTCTTTTATTTACAAACTCAAAAACCCAGTAATTTCATTGAATAACACCCAATTGAGGGCATTGAACTCAACTTCCACAGCCTAAAAATGGTTTTCTTTTAAACATTTTCTTACAATGCTCTAAATAAATGAGAAAACAAGTTTTGATAAAGTGCCAAATTTGTGTTAAAGATGCATTTTAATAACTTCCCTGCCATCAATATAGTTATTTTAATTTTAGAAATCTTAGGTTTTGGCCATTTCACTCTATCTTATTGACTAAAAAGATTGCATGATGTAATCATCTAATCATGTTTGCTAATTATATAAGAAGCTTAAGTTTTGTGTTCTTGATGTAGACTAAAAGGTTAACAGGGAATTGTGCATTGTGCTTTTTTACCTGATTTTACACACATTTTCACGCTTAAAAAAACGGTCCCACTTTTTGCCTTTTAAATCATGCTAAACCCCGGTGCTTACTCTATACTCTGTTAAACATTGGAGGTATGCAGTAAGCAATCAGGCTCTGTTACGAAATCCAAGCATATCCTGTGTATTCTACAATATTGTAATTGGTATTTTTACTTTGTGTTGTATAAGAGACTAGCAATGATTGATTAGGATTGAACATAACAAGTCACTGTGTATTGATATATTTTGTGCATGAATCTTTCATTATTTTGGTATTATTTTTGACTTAATTTTGTTGTTACCACTTGGACAAACCTTGATATAAGTTTACTTGAATATTTAGCACGATTGGGTACATTGTTATGTTTCGAAAAATACAGAACAATTTTCCGTATGGTCATATTGGTTTATGTGCATGACACCCTGGTCACATAAGCCGCAAGAAGCTGCAACGCCGCTAGCCCGCAACGCCGGTATGACATCGGTATGACACCGCAGAATGCTTGCGGTGCCCGGTCGGACGCCGGTGGTTATGAGACCATAACTAAAGACATCGTATACAAGCCGCAGGGTTTTAACTCAGAATTAAATTCTTGCGGCATGCTTACGGCGTCTCTACGGCTCATAGACACCGTCCAGACACGGGTCGGACTCCGGTCGGTGTCCGGTCGGACACCGACCGGAGTCCGACCGGTATCTGCTGGTATGACGCCGTAAACACATCGTAACCTTGCCGCAAGGTTATATGACCAGGGTATTAATGGGCTGCTTACTACTGCATACTTCAAGGTTTATATAAGACTATGCATGGATTAATAAAGAAAGCTTAAATAAATAAATAAATAGAAAATAAGCGTGAACACTAATAGTATACTCTTCATTTTTTCCACAGGACATGAAGTGTGTTGGCATTCAGTAAGTATAAATTATATTTGTTGTTTTTAAACATTTTAGAGACAATATTTGGTTTGCTGACCACCTCTACTTATATTGCATGTTGTAATGTTTACTTTACTAACATTGAACAATGCTGGAAATTTGGTAATGTACTTAGTCAAAATGACCTTTGATATTGATATTTAATCTGAATTCTTTATCTGTTGGTGTTTGTAATGTTTACATTTGGTTGCAAAATGAAAAGAATTTCTCACTTAGGCATGTCAATAATCTGTGAATTGATTACCTGCAGTAAAGCAACTTACTATCAGTCACCACAACATTGAAGGTTGATAAAGTTGATTTTTTTATATTGTCATGAGATCCTGATACTGAATCTATCATGTAATATCATAAAAATCCCCGCCAAACGAATTCGAAAGGGGACCATAAAATTGGCTCCGTCAGTGTGTGTGTGTCTATGATGAAAATGTTAACCCAAATGTTAACCTAATTTTCTCAGAGACCGAGGGTCGCACATTCCTAATACTTGGTGGGTGCACTTGGAGGGTGGGGTCGATTGTTGATGCCAAAAAAAAAATTCAACGTCATGACAAGGTTATCAGGGGTCATTCAAGGTCAAAGAAGGTCAAATGGGGTAAACCTTGTTTTCAAATTTAAAAAAGAATCTTTTAAATAACATTATATTAAAAAAAAAATGCATCTCTCCTGTGCTTGCACACCTGCCTCTGCTTGGAAATTGTCAACTTTTGGCCAGTGCTGAGTGTCTCTAGATGGCATAGTTCCCTTAGCCTCATCACATGGTGTATTCCTGAGATAAGTAAACTAATATCAGATGTATTCAGGGGCTGATTGATTGTCACTCCGGATGTTGAGATGATTAGGGAGGAGAGAAGCTGAAATATCTACAGCTATTTATAAGAATTTTTAAAGCCTAATAATGACCCAGTTATTGTCCCCAAGGTCACAGGAGTTCAAATGGGGTAAACTCTGGCCTCATTCGATGGGGACATATTTTACGCATCGCTTAAACCTGAGTTCTACTCGTTTAATTTTAAGATTTTCCAATAGATCTTATGTCAGCTTGATTCATGTGTCAGTTGGGGTATGGTTGTGTGAACATTTAGTATATTTTTGAATCATACATTTTTAATCTACTCTAACTCAGATATTGAAAGGCAAATTGAAATTAAAGTTGGTGAGGGGAAGGGTATTAATGTTATTGCATATCTGAAAAAAATTGAATTTATATAGGCCTAGGAGAGCCATTTTGTTCAGCTGTTAATCTTGGCTAATTACAATGTTATAATAACAATACTTTTCAGCAGAACTCACAATGGTTCGTCCAAATCGTGGTCGCGTCAGAGGTCGAAGATGTGCTAATGTACGGACTATTGTATGTCTTGTATACAAAAGTACAAATGCCTATGAGAAACTTTTTGGAAAAACAGGAGGAATAAAATATTTAACATTTTCCAAATAATACGGTCATTGTCCAAAAAAACAAATAGTGCATGGGTTACTGAGACATTTTCTTTTACTCAACAAAAAAAAACCATATTGGTAAAACTTCAATTTTTGGACAACCTATCTTGGACTTATGTCCCTATTTGTTGTTTTTGTTACCTATTTTTTTCTTTATGCCAACATACTAAGAAAACTGTAATTTTTGTAACAAATTCTATTCACTCACATCAAGTAGAAATGGATTATGAATGCAAACCTTTGAAAAAATACTTATTAACATAACATAAACATGTATTGACTTTTCGATCACATTGTATTATTATTATTTTTGACAGATATATTGAAGCTATCAGAAATTTAATCAAGAAAGGAGAAAAACCACTTCGCACAATTCATCTAACATTTGTACCAGGTGAGCCTAACTATGTTTTATAATGTGTACTTCTAATCCTAACATCCTATAATATGTCACTCTGAAAATTCAAGGAAATGTGCCCAGCCGGCAGCCCTACATATGCAATATACTTTGATCAACACCAAATAGGCAGGCCTCTTCACATCGTGAATTGCTACAGATATTAGCTGGACACAGCACAACTGTAGAAAACACAGCGCGCGTTACACATGCAACTCGCGCATCAGTATATATGGCGCGAGTGTAACTGGGATTATGTTTACTTGCGGATGAAGAAAAGCCTCTTAATTCCCGCCTATTTAGTGTTGATCAAAGTATAGAAAAGGATTGATATTAGCACCATTGTAACCTATGCATTATTTTTTGTTGCTTGCCAAAAGTGGACATTGGTTACATAGACATTGGTAATGGTGAATGGTGCATTCACAGTCAGATTTCATCACAGAGTGACCACTTTTAATAAGCTTACTGATTGAATGTTATAGCTGTGAGATCACAAACACACAACTAGGGGTTTGAAATATCTGAGATTTAAAAATCTAGTGGGAGCCACCATTTTACAATGACTTGTACACCCCATCTTTCTAGTCCTAGGATTGAGTGTTAAAACACGAAGAAAATCAAGTAAAGGCATCAAGTCTTAATACATCATAGATAGGGCTGATATCAGTAACTCAATCATTTCAATAAGAGTTCTTTTATGAAAATTCACTTCCTATTTTAGTAGTGACGTTTTGTTTCGGTATACTTTGATCAACACCAAATAGGCGGGCCTCTATCTTCACATCGTGATTTGATACAATTAAGCGTGTGTGTAGCTGGACACAGCACAGCTGCAGGAGACGCAGCGCGTGTTGCACGTGTGACTCGCGCATCATTATCTGCGGCGCGCGTGTAACTGGGATTATGTTTACTCGCGGATGAACAAAAGCCTCATAATTCCCGCCTATTTAGTGTTGATCAAAGTATAGTATTGTATTTAGGTCAGCATTAGGTATATAGGTTTGAGAAGCCCCAGGCTTGAAATCCAGGAGGATGTGGATCTATCTTTATACCTCCCCTTTTCCAAGGCTATAGTAATATAATTTTGGAAAAAAGCAATATAACTGTTAATGTTCCTTAAATTCTTTTCCTGCATAGATGAGGAAGTGAGTGGCACAAAAGGTATGAAGGTATTTGTCCAGCACCCAGAATTCAAGAAACTCAACATGGGCTTTGGCTTAGATGAAGGTAAGTTGGTACTTATATCACTTTGGTCTATTGGTAGGGTAGACTAGGGCTAGTTTGAACATAGGGTATGTCAAATCAGGGACTTCTATTTTGAAGTTTGCAAGGGCTAGATAAAAACCTCTCGTGGAAGTTCTTGAGGGTAAAATCATTGGAGCTATTTGGAAATGAAGATGTTTTAAATACACAACGTACCATCGTGCAATTCACTGGATTTATCAAACTTCTGTAAAGAATTTGGGGCAAGCAGGATGGCTCTGTCCTCACCGTCCTCAAATAGAAGTCCTTCATTCATTAAAGGTTCATTTCATTAAAGGTTTATTAACAACTGTCATTGCAGCAAAAAGCAGCTGAATTACAACAATTTTACAATTTTGACATTAAAATATAAACACCACAATTTAGCAAAAATATATATTCTACATTAAAATGTTTGCAAGCTTACTTATCATCACTCATTCCACATCCACTAAACTATATACTTTCAAGGGCACCCACTCTCCTCAACCGCACTCACAAACACACCCCACACACCACATTTTACTGATCAGCAGCATATATTAAAAAGTCATTGAATAATGTTGATAACGCACTGTCCTAAATCTTGGCAGGGCCAGTTTGTCTGAGTTTCGTAACTCTCTACCGTGTATGGTGCTTCTTCTAGGTGGCGCCCAACTGTTAAAGCGCTCTGAACCAAGGAGAGAGTTAAAGAAACTCAGACAAAGCTACTCACGACGATCATGCAAAGCTTGAAGATTGCAAAGCTCAAATGCTTCATGATAAGTAGTATAGTCTTTGCCAACGATGATCCTGCATGCCCTCTTCTGGATCCACTCAAGAGCAAGATCTTCATGAACAATAAGCCCATGGTGCCATACAGGGGCAGCATACTCAGCCGTTGGGCGAACGAATCCAGAATAGATTTTTACAGGATCATCAGTTGGCAAATTGAAGTGTTTGAGGAGCTTCAATAGATACAGTCTAGAGTTAGCTTTCTTGAGCACCTCACAAATATGATTACTCCATTTTATGTCCGAACTAACATGGACACCCAGTATTTTTGTTGTAGAGACCTCTTGGAGAGGAACATTGTCAATTGTGAGTGGTTGATCCTCATTTTGCTTCTTTAAAAAGGAGACTTTCATGTGAGCACATTTGGAAGGGTTCAACTTCATATGATTGTTCTTGGCCCATTCACTAAATTTATCAAGATGTTCTTGCATGACTGGAGGCTTATAACGTGATCTTGTCTCAATCAGGGTAAAGTCATCGACATATTTTAATGTCGTAAGAACATTATCTGTAGCAGCGTCATTGACCAAACTGACACATCCTTCTTGAATCATCACAATTTCATTGTATTAACCCTAACTCACGCACGTTGAAAAACTGTACAAAGTACAAATACGTCATACAAAAATTTCTGGATCCCCCCAGTTCCCCCCGGGATTCAAACCCCGACCACCTGCATCCCGATCCAATGTCCAGCTATGGCAGACCACCTGCAGCAATTCCGTGCCCATATATATCCACCACTTATGACGTATTGGGACTAGGCAGGGTTAATTTTAAGGATTCTGAAGGGCAACCCACTTCCAGGCAATTTTGAAAGGGCACACTGTTTTAGAAGGCTATTACATGTTAAAGAATAGCATTAGGCATTGCTAAGTAATAGGGCATCAAGGCAACTGGTAGTGGCACTGACGGCAAATGCCTTCGGTGCCTTCGGTTAAAATTTACCTTGGGACTAGGGCTAAATGATTGTGATGATTCAAGAAGGGTTTCTATTTGAGGACATTTATATCCGCCATCAATGATGTAGTGGGCCTAGGGTAAATGATGCATATGTACTACACATTGATGGTGCTCAATAACCCTAACTCTCACACATTGAAAAACTGTCCAAGTCCGAATACGTCATACAACAATTTCTGGATCCCCTGGTTTTCCCCGGGATTTGAACCCCCAACCCCCTGCATCTTGATGCAATGTAATTTTGTAAAAGAATGAAAAATGGAAAAATAGCAAAGAAAAAGAGAGAGAAAGATGGTCACTTTTAAACACATGCAGTGTTACACTCGTCCCATAATCAAACATTTGAAACTGAGAATTAATATCTCATACCCCAAAGCAAAGGCTTTGTGGCATGAAAATAAAATGGTTTTGTTTCTTTTTATTCCACAGGTCTTGCCAACCCTACAGATTCATTTACAGTATTCTATGGAGAAAGAGCTGTTTGGTGTGAGTATACATTTTTGTTCATTAATACAATGATTATTTCACTATTCCTCAACAGACGCTATACCAGCAAAATACACTCTTCCATTAGGCACTTCCACTGCCACCCTAAAGTGTATGTGACAGTAGTGGAAGTGGGAGAGGTAGCAGATTTGCATGAGATTGGGGCGTTAATACACTGAACTGGAATACTGCATCGTGGGAGAAAGCTGTTTCTTAGAGTAATAATGAATTGTCAGAAGGACCTTAGTTGGTTTTGCTTGAAATAGTTTAAGTTAATTTACATCTATTGGATGGTCAAATAGAGAAATAGTGTCATGACAAGCCTCATATCTGGACAAAAGAGTGAAAGGTTCAAGTCATTGCTCCTGGATAGTGTTGAGATTTAGATAAGCATAAGGTAGACTTCCTACAATGTCAGTTCACGTATCAGAATAAGGATATGGAGGGGTATCCGAATTCTGATACACCTGTCGCTACGCAGGTAACAAATCGATAGCGCAAGCTGGCAAGTACATGTAGAAAATCTTTCATGCATCTACCATAAATGTATCTGTGAAAATGCCATTTCCATCTGTGCAATTCCAGCGGAACAGCTTTGAAACATGTCCTGATCACAGAATGTCCTGATGCCGGAATGGAATCTCGGAATCTTTGCTTAGACGTTTATCTGACTTAGTGGCAGCATTGGGCAGATATTCTAGTTCTACTCCGCTCCTTGCATGAAGTATTTAGAGTTGGGTAAATATTTCATGAGAGATCGTCGTCCTTCGGAGGGGACGTAAAGCCGTCGGTCCCA
Source organism: Ophiothrix spiculata (assembly GCA_000969725.1). Taxonomy (NCBI): domain Eukaryota; kingdom Metazoa; phylum Echinodermata; class Ophiuroidea; order Amphilepidida; family Ophiotrichidae; genus Ophiothrix; species Ophiothrix spiculata. The sequence continues at coordinate 33,084 of JXSR01S019349.1, read as the reverse complement.
TGTACAGAAGAGTCATACCTGTACATGCAATCGCAGCCAGTATCGTAAAGAGTAGGGTATTCTACCCCTGACTGTTCCCAACCCCGTTTCGGACAATTTCTGGACTTCAAAATCCGCCTGTGCGTTAATACTCACTCAGTGAGGTCTGCACAATAATTGGAAGAAGAAGAAAGCAAAGTAATTTGGCCAAAACTTTGTTAGAATTAGATGACAGATGATGATAATGTTATTGACTTTCGTACATACCGCTATGGTGGGCGGCGAAGCTGAATATCATTTCAGCTGTTTTAATCCAAATTCAGATACTGGTATCAGAATTTTGATACGGGGTATCTAAATTCAGATATGTATCCGAATTGTGAGTTCCGCCGAACTGATGTGTTGACCTGAAGTTCTTGAAAATTAATTCTTGATACTAGTTTCATTGCACAATAGGGCAAACACATTTTTACAAACTCAAGATGACCATATATATGACCTTTCTTTTTTCAGGGTTGATTGTGACATGTAAAGGTCAGCCAGGTCATGGGTCAAGGTTTATTGAAGATACTGCTGCAGAGAAATTGGTATGTTTTCTTATTCTGTGTTACGAATTGTAAGAGTCATAAATTCAAGTAGTAGTTAATTTGACATTTTGGAGAATTTTGAAGTCTTGTAAAACCTCATAAGACATACATGTATAAATTCAATGGCCCATATTCCAAAATGGTGTTTAGCTAAACCACGGTTTTAACTGAATATCAACTGTCTAGAAATGATACACACCGTTCCAGCTCTCAAGTGGAACAGTGGGCGGGGGGCAATTGCCCCCCTAAAGGATTTTGTGGAAAAAAATAAATAAAAATCACAGAAAAATGGAAAGGGACCAAAAAGGAAAAGCAAAAGATGAAAGGCAATCTGAAAACATATTGTTTGAAATGTTATCAAAATCTTTAAAAATGTTACTTTGTATCAATTTATCAAAAGATTGAAAATTGGATTGTAATGAGTAGTCTGTGCGCTTGTGAGACATTTTTTTTTGCTTGTCAATTTCCAAAAGCTAAGTCAAAATGTTGGGTGTACCTTTTGGGCCTCATATGTCAATTGCCCCTCCTAACAACAACCCTTGGGCCGCTCATGTTAATACTTTGGGTAAAGGTTAAAATTGTGTTAAAACTGTACCAGTGTTTTGTCGTCTTCATATCTAATTAATCAATTCTAATTATGTCTTCTTTTTCAGCAATCAGTCCTCAACTCTTTCTTAGATTTCAGAGAAACCCAGAGAGAAAGGTAAGAAATCAATTGATGAGCTTATGTGGCTGGCCTAGTGGATAAGCGCCGACTCCAAATCGAGTTATGCCCTTGGGCAAATTATTTCAACTTGATTGCTTTATACAAGTAATTCCCAGGAATAGACTCCTTTGAGCACTGCCTAATGGTATGAGTATGTTAGCTATTATTAGGCCAAATAAAATAATTCTTGTGTTGCCCTCAAGTGGCATTTCTGAAAAAATTGAGTCGGTCGGTCATATTTTATTTCTTTTTTATTCTTTTTTAAAGCACCTAAAGTGCCAAATTTGGGTGCATCTTGTACTATTTTCAAATAAATTTCTAAACAAACACCCAATCTAAACGAAATAAATTGGGTGCTTTTTTATTTTTTTGGAGGGGGGTCTTTTTTGGGGGTCTTATTGTGAGGCAGCTAGCAGATTCGGAAGAAAGAAAGAAATATAAAAGCGCTTTGATCTACAGGAAAAGCGCTATATGAAAACTACATTTATTCTAAATTTATTACAGGGTAATAGAGAATTGCATTATGGAAAAGAGGTTGGATGGTGGTATGGGAAAGGTACAACTTTACTAATACCTCATGATTTTGGAGGTGAGAGTAGTGTTCCATATAGGTAACTTGATACAGGGTGTCCCAGAAAAAACCTTACAAGCTTTGTGTGTGCTTTTCCAGGGTTTAACATATAGTTAGAAAGTATGTAAAGCTTACATTGTATAGCCAATGAATTGAACTTTTAGATACCATTTGTTTCATTTCAATCGGTCGTGTACATCATAAGTTATGCTTTGTCAAATATTTGGATGTAAAATTTTGTGGTCCAATTTTACGATTTTGCAAGTTCCCCTTGAATGAAGTTCTATTGAGTATTGTCATTGACCTACTCACTCAACCGTAATAATGTTTACTAATTTATTATGTGCATGCTTTCTTTTTTATGTGCTGAAAAAATGAACAAATTTGATGTAAAAATAAGACGGATATGATAAATTTTCCAAGGTGACTCATTTTTACTCCATTCAGAAACACCCCTACTTTATGCCCAATAATCATGAAATTGGACCAGACAAAAATCCACCCAAATATTTGATAAAACATAACTTTTGTTATACACTACCGATTGAAATGAAATAAACGGTATCTGAAAGTTCAATTCACAGGCTATAAAATGCAACCTTTATATACTTTCTGACTATCCGTTGAACCTAAGAAAATTACACGCAAAGATTGTAAGGTTTTTTCTAGGACACCCTGTATACTATAAACGTCAATATTTTTGCACTCAAAGTTTTCCACGCACGGCTAATATTTGAATCATTTTGCACGTTTTTATTTTCACGCTCATGATAATTTTTACATGTTTTTTCGCGTTAAATTTTGACGAGCTGAGCTAGGCAGAAGCGGACATCCGAGCGTTTTGTTTACCTCTGGGACATTTATCCAAATAGCGCAGTGAAAACAGTAACCGACTTCCCATTCAACTCAACGGAGAAAATGCCAGCTCACAGAAACTTTGATTGATTTTAGCAAATTTTCAAAATATTTCGGATTCCAAAATCACTTGTGTGGTATTCAAACCACAACAAAATAACAAACAGCTCATCACTTCACAGATTTCCTTCTTGCTAAAAAAGAAAGAAAATGAAGGGATGCCTGGCTGAAGTATTGATTGTTTTCACCGCGCACGAAAGCTCACGAAGTCCAATGGAGTTATTTTTAGATCATTGTGCTGCGTATGACATAGGTGGGCTCTGCTCTATACTTAGTTTTCTTGGTAAACATTAGTAGAATTATACAAATTCAATGAGTATGAGGGGAAGCAGTATTGCATGCCATTGGCGTAAAAGCCTGGAACATTGGCGCAACAGGTTTCTAAAAATATGTAAAAAAGATACCTTTTCTTGCTTTATTCAGTCAATTTTTATCATCAGCTCGTGATTTTGGTGCAAGCACCTCTTCAACTTTGTCAAAATTGGTTGAATCGGTGCAAGCTCAAAAACTTCAAAGGGAGCACTGAGGGAAGTATCGCAAAATACTGTTCCTGAGGTGTTGGATGATCGAAACTTATTCCCAAGACGCAGCTTAGGCAGAAAGTCTCGAAGGGACAGTGTTTTGCAATACTTCTCAACGCATACGCAGGAAAGAATTTGAAACTACTTTTTATGTGTCTCCGTTATTTGACCAATAAAATGACTGTATTGGCTTATAAACATTCAAGTGGTGCAGTAAATTATTTTTTCTCAAGAGGCATCCATATTGGAAAAGTAGGCTATAAAGTGTCATCTTCAAATTGTAATTTCATCCTTTGTCTATATTCTATAAACCTTGAAGTATGCAACAAGTAATCAGACTCTGTTACAAGATCCATAGCATATCACTTATATTCTACAACATTGTAAACTGGTAGTTTTATATTGTGTAAGAGACTAGTGAATATTGATTAATATTGATTAGGACCAAATCACTGCGTATTAATATTTTTTACATGAATTCTTCATGATTTTGGTATTATTTTTAGCTAGTTTTGTTGTTTACTCATAGACAGACATTGAATATAAGTTCATTTGAATATTCAGCAAGATTTGGTGCGGTGTTATGATTCGAGAAATAGGGACTAATTTACTTTCCTGTAAGGTCATATTGGTTTCCATGAGTTAGTCGGCTGCTTGTTGCATACTTCAAGATTTAAAGAGTATGTATTATCTTTTTTACTTCACAGGTTAAGAACATGCAAGACTTGTACATTATTGGGTGATGTAACAACAGTTAACCTGACTAGGCTAGAGGGAGGTGTTCAACACAATGTAGTACCAAGTGAATTCAAAGCCAAATTTGACATCAGGGTCTCGCCAAAGACTGACATGGATGTAAGTATTGAATATCTGTAAAGAAGGGGTGTCACTGAGTAGTTCATGTTATGCTTTGTTGGTTTCTTGCTGTTTTTGTAGACTTTTCACAATCCCATAAGTCATACATCCTGGATATTTGCTGCCTTTGTAGACTTTTCACAATCCCATAAGTCATACATCCTGGATATTTGCTGCCTTTGTAGACTTCTCACAATCCCATAAGTCATACATCCTGGATATTTGCTGCCGTTTACTTTTCTTATCTCTGATATAAATTGAGATGTATATTTTATCTCATCCTTTGTCATCAATGTCCAAGTATTGCCAAAAAATATTGGTATTTTGCCATGAAAATCAGCATAATGTAACATATTTTTGGCAATATTTCAAAACATTAGATCAGATTGAGAACATTTGAGAAAACTGACCCGGACATTGGAATCTAGATTCTAATATACCGAGATACTTTCAATTTTTCAACATTTAAACAATGAAAACAAAAGAAAAACTAAAAACTCTTTTGAGAAACTGTACAATGCATTTATCTGGATTATCTGGGTGAGGGTATGCTACCACATCTTTAGGCTGAATGTTCTTCTGCTTTAAACCACCTTGATTAGTTTTATTAACTATGGTTTGTATGTAGCATAGCACTTGTTGTCCACTGCCTTTGGTATCAAGTGTAATCTGGCCATATGTTAATGCAAGAAGTTCTGATCGATCATGTACAGTAAAGTGCACTACACAGATATACTATAGTATGAAGAAGTGAGTTGGGTTGTCCGATCCTAATAGCAGTTCTTCATCTGCTGTCACAAGCCTAGCTTGCTTTGTAGGTTCTTTGACGCCTTCTTTTGCTTTTTTTGTTTGTTTATTTCAGCATCAAGAGTAAACAGGAGTTCTTTGAATGCATTATCACTGAGTAGTTTGTGTTATGCTTTGTGCATTTCAAGATATTTTTGTATACTTGTCACAATTTCATAAGTCATATGTCCGGGATATTTGCTGTCGTTAACTGTTATCATCTCTGATATAAATCAAGATACCAAATATTGTATCTGTCACAAGCTAGCCTATTTTTAGGTTTTTTAACGCCTTCTTTTGCTTTTTTTGTTTCATTTCAGCGTCCAAAGTTGACTTGCGTTCTTTGAATGCAGGGTCACCGAGTAGTTTGTCTTATGCTTTATGCATTTCAAGATATTTGTGTATACTTGTCACAATCTCATAAGTCTTACGTCCTAGATATTCGCTGCCGTTTACTTTTCTCATCTCTGATATAACTCATCCTTTGTCATCTCAATGAAAGGAACAGAAATAAAACTTAAAGCCTTCCTTATTGGCTAGCCTATTCCTCCATTCAAGTCATTTTTGGAATTGGGAATAAGCCCATTTTGATTTGCTACGAGTGGCATCTGGCACCGTTTTTTCAAGTAAGTCTTTCCTCTCCGGCTCGGATATCTAGGCGAAATGACCGGAGTCAAATGTCAATCTTCAACTCTAGCAAGGCTTCAGCTGCCTGGCTAGCTTTATTAAGCTCTTCTTCGTCTATATCATCTTCGAAATCGTAGTTTGGAATTTGTCCAAAAGAGTCATATGCAACAGGTTTATATTAATGTTGTGTGACACAAATTTTACCGTGCATACCAACATCAGTTCAGAGAGTTTCTGCCTCTTGAGTTATAAATTGCCCAACTGACATGGTTTGATTGTATCCACCGAAAAAGTCAAGGATAACAATATTAAATATAGACCTATATTATTATAGTTTATATTAAAATCATCGCCCATACGAGGGATGTATCTAATGCAAAAGTACTTCAAAGGACCCTGATAGAGTATTTTGTCTTATTTATATAACTCATTATGTTCATGATTTAAAATCAAACCTGTTTTTATGTGTACCTTTTAAATGTAGGAACCCCCATTTTGATTTGAATTTTGCACCATTTGCGGATGAAGAGTCTGAAATTTTGAAATAATATGTTGTTCAGCAGAATGACAATCTTTGTCAGAAGTAACGAAAGTAGATAAGATATATTTTATTTAGGCCTGTTCAATAGAGTGGCGACTAGAGTTGTAATGGCAGCGCTGGCATACAGTATATGGCAGCTTCTGCTAACTCTGTCAGATGCTGTATATATAGGCGAAACAAAAACTCTTCTGTCCCCTTTTTTTTTCAGATCATCTCGGATCCATTAAATCTAATCTCTCACATGGGTGCCCATTTCAACTCTTGTTCAATTTGCAAGCATATTTGTAATATTTAGTTTATAAAACTACATAGGTACAAGAGAGACAACTTGATTTTCAAGTGTGAATTTTATAAACTTTATATGTTTATTTTTACCAGCATTTACATAGAAGACTCTTTCTTATTGCTCCCATTGTATTAGGATCTTGAAAATAAAATCGATTCATGGATTAAGGAAGCTGGTGAAGATGTTACCTATGAGTTTATTCAGGTTAGTAGGGTGATCACATTCGGAAGATCATACACTATAGGCTAAGCAATATTTTATTGGACATTGTAAACAAAAATCCAGAGTGCAGGGCCCAGGGCCCGAAGTTGTGATTGCCATAATATGATCTTGGGATTTCTAGTTCTATTGAAGCAAACCTTGTTTTGACACAAGTTTGGTATCATATTAAAGAAGAATGTTATTACCTTATTATGTGGCATGTCACATATATATGTTTCTGAACTGTATCTAACTTTCATAATGAATCTTATGTAATTGATATTTTTAGAAAGGAAAACCATCCCAGACCCCAATAGGAGATGAGAGCCCATGGTGGACATCATTTGCCAAAGCCTGCAAAGAAAAGTAAGTGAACCTGTCTTTAATCTCTCAACTGTTTTAGGCCACAATATAACACACTGCAATCTGAAGGGTCATTACAGTAATATTGATTAAGGATGCATCAACAACATTCAACAATTTGTTTTGTATCAGTGCATTATGCCCAAACACTAGCCTGTAACATCTTCAGATCATCAATCAATCAATCAATGATACAAGTACTTGCATAACATGCATACCCCATGAAGGAGTCTATTCGTACATGGAACCCACAGCTTTACGTGACTGTCCGACCACGGAGCAAGTAGAGTAAAGTTTCTTGCCCAAGAAAACAAGGAGACAAAAACCGCCCGGCTCGGGGCTCGAACCCACAATCTCTGTATTACGAGACCCGTGCTCTAACCGCTCAGCCACGCTCCCTATAAATGGTTGAAGTTCCATGTGTTCAGGTAAAGGTACAGTATTTGAAAGTGCAAGTGAATTGCACCAGGAAAGACATGGCAGGAAACCAGTATTTCTCACATCTCAGAGGGAAAATAGATGTATCATGAGAAAATAGGTGGGATAAACAACATATCAAAGAACAACATTTGTTACAGACTTTGTGTAAATAATATGAAGAGTAAACTTATAGCAGTGTCTCTCCATGCTAAGAAATCACATAGCATAACCGTAGTGAATCAGAAAAGCAATGAGAACTGAAAAGAGCAATTGAACAAGCTTTATGTATAAAAAAGGACTGCTTGGCATTTCTGTATTTCAAAGATATGATTAAAACAAAACTTTTTCCTGTTTTAATTATCAGTTAGCATAGTTTGTATGGGGAATATAGCTTACTGGAAATTACCTTCATATTTTGCAAAAGTTTGAGCTTGATGTTTTAGGGTCGGATTCCTTTTATCCGTTTGCGGTGCTGTTGCGATGCGTTTTGCACTGTAAGGGTACTTGTATAATTTAAAGCATATGATTGAATAGGGTCAGGTTTAAGCTGAGATTCAATTTTGACCGTCCGTTTTGTGTTTTGAATCGATATAATGGTTTTTAGCGAGAGTGATTCCTTTTATCCGGTCCGTTTGCGGTTCGACTATCTGGAAACCCATGCGTTTACCTGAATCGGTTCCTGGAGCGATTCATCAGTTTTGAATGCATTTTGGTCATGCGGAAACTTTTCAATTAGAGAAGATGGTGAAATGAAACCGCATTAAAAACAGACGGACAAAATTGAATCTCAGCTTCCAACCTGATACCATTCATCTCCATTCAATCGTGTGCTTTAAATTATACCACACCCAGTACCCTTACAGTGCAAATTGTACTGCAACCACACCGCAAACGGATAAAAGTGTTCAACATCGCCTTTCTCCATTTTCCTCTCCTTTCCAGGCAAATCACGGTAGAACCGGAGATTTTCCCAGCGGCTACAGACAGCAGATATCTACGCTGGGCAGGCTATCCATGCTTGGGCTTTTCACCAATGAATAACACCCCAATCCTTCTACACGATCACAACGAGTTCCTCAACGAGGACATCTTCCTACGTGGTATCAACATTTATGAGGGGATTATTCCAGCCATAGCTAATGTGTCCAAGGAGGCTGATTGATGCGGGTGAAGCAGAGAACTATTTTACAGAATTATTTTTATAGATGCTTGGTAAAAGCATTCCAGTAACCCATTCGATACCAGCCCATTTCACACTTAAGTAGGATTTTTTTATTCAACACTTGATTATTTCTCCAAACATTTTCATTTTTGAGGTAGAACGGCTATATTTAATCGATGGCCTCATCTATTACTCAAACTGCTATTCATTTTACCTGAAATGATGTATCATCTTTATAAAATAGCAAAAAAGTTTGTTTGTCTTCATCCAACTGATCCATGTTTGCAAATCAGAATAGTTTTGTTTTTCCTATTTAGAGTAAAACAGAAAAATCACCCTATTTTTGGAATTTCTCAAAAAATCGTTTCCAATTTTTTCATGCTGAAAAGTAAAAAATGTGTTACAAGTTTCAAGGAGTTTTTGGTTCACTTTTTAGATGTTTTGTTTGTAATGTATGTATGTTTATTTTGATATCAAAAAATACATTTTTATTATACATACGAGATACATTTTTGCTAATAATGTAAAAAGAAAAAAAATGTCCCCACTTTCAACTAACTGTTAACGTTATCAATGGATAAACAACATTCTTTTTTACCTATAGATTGGGCTTGCTTCATTTTTCAGTAAGGTAACATGGAAACAAAATCTTGACTTAACAAGACAATATTTTTGTAATTCTGGAAGGACGCAGAAGTTTCCCAACTATATGTGCAGCTGTGAACTTCTAATAACATGCATATTTTCAGTACAGGTACTGAATAGTAATAAGTACCAGTGCAGTATCAGTAGAGTTACTACACAGTCACTGCATTGTTACTGTAGTTCTAATTTAAATGTGCAGTGACTGTATGTGGTACTATCTTCAAACTGTTGCACAATAAGGAATTTTTTGGGAGATTCTCGAACTTTTTAGAATTATATAATAATGTATTAAGTTTATGAAATACCATT
>JXSR01S019347.1:108315-121622 GCA_000969725.1 Ophiothrix spiculata | reverse complement strand
TTAACACATGAACGACCTCATTGCATATGGGACTTATCCAAACGAGGTGTAGTGTGATGCTGTGAAAACTTGACATATTTTCAATTCAGATTTTTAAGAAGAACCTGACCCTTATTTACGTATTGTCAAATCTTGACAGGTAGACAATAAATTAGTTGCCAACTAGAGTTAGCAGTGTTTCATAAATACGGGCTCTGGTGTGTGTACAATTTACTGGGCATGGCAAATTTAAAAAAGATGCTTTGATTTTTCTTCTCTGACAACAAAGTTCAATTATTTTAATATTTGTTTTAGTATTTTAGTCTTTTGACCAACATAACATGATTACCTTGCAATCATATTTCTTTTATTTACATGCAATCGTGCCTAAGTACGTAGCAAATTAAGTACATACAGTACCTTAATTCAAATCTGTTGACACATTTTAAGTTACAAAATAAATATGAATTTACCAAGCAAAAGAGACGTGTCAATCAATGTAGGTGATAGTCTATCGTCTTCTACGAACAAAAGCAAAAAAACAGGGCTTCTTTTCTTTCGCTTTCGCTTGTGTAAACACAAAATATTTTTTATGGATTGTAAACTAGCTATCAAACCATACTAACCGACGCCAATGAATAGCATTAATAATTGTTTACAAACTTGCACTGCTACAGGCAGCAGGGTGTCCAAGAAAAACACTCTTTGTGTGTAATTTTCTTGTGTTTAACGGATAGTCAGAAACTATTTAAAGTTTGCATTTTATAGCCCATGAATTGAACTTTTAGATACCGTTTGTTTCATTTCAATCAGTAGTGTACCACAAGAGTTGTGTTTTATTAAATATTTCGGTGAATTTTTTTCTGGTCCAATTTCATATTATTGGCCATAAAGTAGGGGTGTTTCGGAATGGAATAAAACTGGCTCGCCTTGGAAAATTTATCATATGTGCCTCTTTTTTACATCAAATTTGTAAAATTGTTTTAGCACAGATGAAAAAAAAACAGCATGCACATAATAAACTTGTAAATATTGTTACGGTTGAGTGAGCAGATCAATGTAAACACTCATTAGAACTTTATTCAAGGGGAACTTACAAAATTGTAAAATTGGACCAGAACATTTGACAAAGCATAACTTTTGTTGTACACTACCGATAACATAAAATTTTTATATGTTTTCTAACTATCCGTTAAACCCCATTACTCGTCGACTCTCGATAGATTTGGACACAAATAACTTATAAAATATTGATCCTCTAATCTTAATGTTTCCATTGCAGAGCTATGGGAACACTAGTATATTAATGCATTTTAAAACAGTAAAATCAGTGATCTGTAAAATGTATCCTTGGCTAACTGGATAACTGAAAATTTGTTTTATACTGTTAAATCGAGTCAAACGCGGCATGCCCAGATACTAAGTTATTTGTGTGCAATTCTATCGCAATAGACGGGTAATGGAAGATGGATCGCATTTTGATTTTGAGGGAAGAAATGAATACCGAAAAACGTGTTTTTATGCTTTTCAGCAATGAATTTGTTGTCCTTTTTTCTTTATATCGAGCCGGGTTTTTACCATACAAATAATTCCCCCCCCCCCAAAAAAAAATGGAGCTTAGCCAGTAAAGTTGATCTATTCTTGGGATGGGGGGGGGGGGTAAAAACAGCCCCAAGTTCAAGAATTTCTTGTAAAAAAAAACCCATTAGAGGGACACATTCCCCGTTCGGCCAAATGTTTGAGTACCCCCCCAGGGTTATTCCTATGCAAGAACGGGGGCGTGTGCATCTGACGTATAGATGGCGTATAAATCTCAAATTTTCATAAGGAGAATATTTATTGCGCGCACGATTAACAAAGAGCGCTAAGTTCGTAATAGGTTTCTGAATTTGTATACGTCAAAATTTTTAAGCCTATACTTGTCGTACGATATCATTACTCGTCGACTCTCGATAGATTTGCACACAAATAACTTTGATCCTCTTATCTTAATGTTTCCATTGCAGAGCTATGGGAACACTAGTTAAGCATTTTAAAACGTGAAAATCACTGATTTGTAAAATATATCCTTGGCTAACTGAATAGCTGAAAATTTGTTTTTGTAATGTTATATCGAGTCAAACCCTCATGCCAAGATACTAAGTTATTTGTGTGCAAATCTATCGCAGTAGACGGGTAATGCAAGAAAATTACACGCAAAGAGTGTAGGGTTTTCTCTGAGACACCCTGTATGCATTTAAAAAATTAAACTAGGCTAGTATACTTCATGCAGAATAGTGTTTGCACCCTCATCTCATAACAACACGAAGAACCTGTCCTTTTGTTTGTAGTTTGAGGCGATATATATAACCCCCCCCCCCCTTAGGGGTAGTATAAAATACATTAGGTGGACGAGGGTTAATAAAGTTAATTTGAAAATTGTTAAATGAATTTTAAGAAGTGAAACGATATGCAATATATGTAAACAAATTGAATACGCTAGAATAAGAAAACCCCAACTCCAATAGCTCCCTTCTGTTTTTGTTTACAAAATATAGATGCATACAAATCTATGCTTACATCACTAAAAGAGCATTTCCATGTCAATATCTAATCATGAGTGTCACATTTGACCTTTTAGTTGACTTTTTTAGACATTGTTAGATAACTGTTATAGTATTTAGTTGCTATGTTTAAACAGTCATTACAAGAAAACCTAAAAAAAAAAGAAGCTCCATGAGATCCCCTCTGCAACTAGAAAAATTATCTAACAATGTCTAAAAAAGTCAACTACAAGGTCAAATGTGAAACTGTGATTGAGATATAGACATGGAAATGCTTTTTAGTGATTTGAAAGCATTTTTAGAGATTTGTATGCATTTATATTTTACAGAACTTAACAGAATGGAGCTTTTGGAGTTGGGGTTTTCTTATTCTGGCGTATTCAATTGAACAGGGTGTCCCAATAAAAATGCATCACTTTTATTTTTGGTCATATCTCAGAAACCGACTTTTAAAAATGAAAACTTTTTTCATAATAACAATCAATATAGTTCAGTCTTTTATCGGAGAAAATTTGAGCAAAATCCGTCGAACCGTTCCTGAGAAAACGGGAACTTTGTAAGAAGACTTAATTTTTCTCCATTCCAATGGGTTTACCACAGTAACTCATGTTTATCATTTCACATATTTGGTTACTATTGATCAGTTTATTTTAAATTTGCAAAGCAGACGCAAAATGATCACAAAATATGGCACAGAATTTGATATCTTTTTCAGCACTGCAAGTGGCACCGTAATTCAATGTGTAGGTTTTGTTCTTTTTGCATTGTTAAATAAAAAGAAAAAAACGAGCTTACGGTTTCTCACGAAAACTTAACCATGGCAGAGATTTCCTTAAATGGAAAGTCTATTTCGGAAATCTCTTATGTTTTTCTGAGTTTTAAACTTTTTTTTTCATAACTGTCTTTTCTCCTACATGTGTTAAAACTAAACATTGTCAACATATTCGAATCAAAATAACAAAGCAGTCACTCACTTCCTCGTGAAAATTGAAATGTCCGTTAGTCCATGATAGCTCGTGTTCAATATAATTAGTACAGTAAATTTCAAGTACCTCTGCTTTTCAGATGTCCACAACCAGTTTCAAGGCACCTTTGTGTTAATTATCAGCATGTTCCTGGTCCATTGCGACGTTCTAAATCCCGGATGATGAAGGGAGTCGAGTGTGATCATACAAGCTTTCAAGTTTAAATCAGGCTTATTCAAATTCTAAATTTTTAGTTGCTGTTGTTATTGTTGTCATTATTGTTGTTGTTGTTGTTTTGTAGTAACTCTCCTGAGAAGGTGTTTATTCATAAATGAAATAAGTTTTTCATTATGAATTGGCCTACTACTGTGATGACATGGTCATTTCAGATCAATAATAGCAAATATGAGTTAATGTGGTAAACTCCATTGGAATGGGGTAAAATTGGGTATCCTTACAAAATTCTAATTTTCTCAAGAACGGCTCGACGGATTTTGCTCAAAATTTCATCGATAACAGACTAAACTATACTATTAATTATTATGAAAACAATTTTAATTTTAATATATTGGTTTCTGAGATATGATCAAAAACAAAAGTGATGCATTTTTATTGGGACACCCTGTATCACACTACACCTATATTTAACTTCTCTGTTGGGTGGGTCCCTTATGCAATGAGATCGTTCATGTGGTAAACGGTAGCTGACAGTCGGTTGTCGGTTGTGTATAATTTCACAAAATGTAATGGTATATGTTTGCTCTGGAGGATATCAATTGCGCAGATGGCCATCGACGAATTAATGTTTTTAGTTAGAATGTTATTTTCAGCTTTATGATAAATTACAAACCCTGGTGTTTTTTTGATATTGCAAGTTATAGAAACATTGCAAACAAGCTTTGACACAACTATTTTTTTAATACACGCGGTATGAAATGTTTTACATCTATTACGCTATGTCTTACCTTTAAAATAAAACTCAACCGTAAATGACCAGATTCCTTTTTAAGTCTGATACTCTACCGATTACGTTGATGAAGGAAATTTCTCTTAGCATGGATTTGCCATGTACACTGTAGGAAATACCTGAGATATTGTCCGCAATCCAATCTGTAATCCAAATTAAAATACCGTATTCTTACGGATTTTTGCAGGTAAGTCACCTTATTATTACAGATTCGCCTGGTTGACATTAATTGTGACAAATAACAAGACGCTTTAATAACAACCATGGATGTTACACCGTATATCATTCTAATCTTAACACCACTGATTCTTCAATAATATAGATATACAGTTCAAAATGAATAAGCCCCCCCCCTTAAGGAATATTGATTTTTCAGGAAAACACTTAAGCCCTGTAATTGGTACCAAATTGTAAAATGAAGGCTAGAATTATACAAATTCTATGTGCACAAAAGTTTTACATAACACTTAACCTTCTTCTAAAAATGTTGCCATTTTTGAAATTTCATGACAAATCAAATGTTGCAGATTCTTGTATTGAAATATGAAAATTGATGAATTTTTAATTCTAATAAAAAAAAAATAACGAGTAATCATTATTCAAACAGTAAGCACTTGCGAGAATAAAAGAGGAAGGGGCTTTTTTCTGCTTAAATGAACATAACTTACGGGTTTATGAGTGAATGAACATCAAGTAAAACGTAAATTAAAAGTAACATATTCATCCAGAGGAATGTGATTTTAAAAATGCTTTGAGATTGTTTTATCATTAATTTTACCGTTTTAAAGATGTTCAATTGGAAACATTAATGTAAGTCAACCAAGGAAGTTAATGGATCAATGCTTTCTTATCATCCTGATTTTGAGGAAACTCCTTAGCATATCGCTTTGCTTCGTTTAAGCCACCATCGATAACTGAGATAGACGTTTCAAAATGTTTATCTATACTTACCTGATGTTCATTCAATCATGAAGTCCCTTACTCTTTCATTCACAGAGGTAAAAACATGTTTACTTCGAAGAAGTTATAGTTTGCCATACATTAAAAAGTTCATAGACAGTTGTCATATTCATATTGAGAAAAATTACAACTTTTGATTCGCCATTAAATTTCATAAATGGTGACTTTACAAGAAAAAAGTTATATGCTGTGTGAAACTTTATTGCACACTGAATTTGTATCATTACAGCCTACATTTTTTACAGCTTGGTAAAAATTGAAAGGGCCAAAATGATTTCTAGAAAATTCAATATTTTTAGGGGGGAACTTATTTCCTAAAGAATACCATTTAAGTACAGCATTACTTTTATGTTGATTGATTGATTGATTGAATTTATTCAGCATATTATCATCACATGTAAATTTGACGTTTGATTTCTTACAGTGTACCAACTTCTGTATTATGAATTAAAATAATATGTGATGGTTTAATTCAAAAGGGTGGAAGGGACTTTGCAGATTATAATTATGTTCAATTCAAATCATTTAATTCATTTATTTTTTCCATCAAACAAACACAGGGTAACAAGAGATGAGTTACAAGAGATGGAGGAGACACAACGGTATGCAAAAGCCTGTAAAACTGTTGTGCCGCCTGACATTAAAAACACAAACAAATTACTTAACAAAGAAAACAAAGAAGACGAAAAATTCAACATAAAAGGAATTACTAGAAACACTATAAATTATTAACATTATTTGATCATTCATTGAGGAGTAATAAAGACAAGCAATGTGTTACTGAGAATAAAGATTTTGCTGGAATTTAAAAATAACAGAAAATAGATTTCAGTAAAGGCTTTTGAATTTAAACTTTAATTGTCCGATTTTTTGTAGGTTTTTTTTAGCAGATCATTCCATATTTTTAGTCCAACCTTACAAATATTTGTTTATTTTTGAATTGAGATTTTGAAATCATCTCGTTTTTTGTATCATAGTTATGGTTTTCACTATGGTTTGGTGTGGCTAAGGTATTCCCTATTTGATATCGTTCTCATGGCACGCTTTTGAATTCGGAAAACCTCATTAACATATTCTTTGTTTGAATTTCACCATAGTGATAATCCATAGTTAAAATAAGGAAGCACGATTTTATCATTTAATCTGTTACAGCATTTTGTAAGCTTTAAAATAACACCTTACTTATTGAAATTGATAAAGGCGATTAAATTTTACTAGGGAAAGTCTGCCGGAATTTTTATATTTTTCTTTGTTTTTTGTAGCCTATTTTCACTAGAAAATTGACTATGTTATTAAGATAATATTATTATGGAAAGACAAGTCACTTAAATGTTTTTACTACTTTTTTCAAAGTCAATTGAATGTTTTCACTACTGTTTTTAAAGGATCAAGTACAGCAGCAACAATCAATGCGGCGTAGTAGCTTTCCGCTCAACATTTTAAAACATAGATTGAGTTACAGATGCAGTTCTGGACAAATAAGTATGTTGATTTGCCCATTTTGTTCATGGATGGTTTTTATAACGTGATCTAGACCAAGGAACGTAACTGGACCAGGGATTAAATTCCCCCACTTTACACATTTTAGCTTGCAACTCACATATTCAAAAGAGAATTTGTCTTCTTCATGAACATCTTAAAATCGACTAATGCAGTTTAGACAAATATTTTAAAATGGAAAATTCACTTGACCAATTTCATTTCTGTTTTTAAAGGATCAAGTATAGCTACAATCGAAGCGTATAGTTTGTGTAGCTCTACATCTTTTTGCTAGACAATAATGGACAATACGATATCGGGTATTTATTCAAATTCTTCGGACTTACGATACAACGATGAATTGTTGCTTGGGGTTCAGTAACAATCAATTGGAAAGAAATATCTATCAATGGTTGGTTGAAGAAACATTGTTTTCTGTCACCGTCACAAAATTTGTTATGAATTTTATTGAATAGCACTTTTAGTGCAAGTATAAACATATTTTGAGTCAGAAAAATGTATTTTGGTGTTCATTTTCGACTCCACTATTGACAAAATATTTAAACACTGTTGCTATTCTCAGAGCCATGTTTCATTGATTACATTTAAAGGGGCAATTCATGATCCACTTCATCTTCAAGGTCACCTCTCTCAAGATTGAGTTTTATATTTAGTCAAAATGCTTGACTGGTATATGTTATAATCCCCAGCCATTCTTTCATGATGTGCTTGCATTTTTGAGAAAAGTAAGACAATGTGTCATTATTACTGTCGGGACCCGATAGTAATTACAACACAGTAGTCTATGGGGATTTTTGAAATGCTGAAAAGCTTGCAACTTGAAAAGATATCGTCGGATTCAAGCGAAATTTTCAGCCTATGTTTAAGTTGCAATCTTTTTTTTTTATTTAGCTAGAAATAAGATGAGGCGGTTTTTGTCACACCAAAACCATAAATTGCACCATTTTAGTACTGATCGAAATCCGTCGAACCAGTTTTTGGATAAAAACTTGTTTTTTGGGATCGTTTTAATTTTGTTGGACGGCCAGCTTTGGGTTTTGAAATGGACCGAAAGCAACACCCTAAGGTAGTGCACAAAGGTGTGCCTAAAATGTTCTTCGCCGGTTGAATTTTGAAGTGTTTCCTTGAACTCATTCACTCCTTGACACATCTTGACAATCCGTGTTGGGTACATCCCGTAAGCTCCCTGGGTAGAAACAAAAAACAACCAAATAGTGCTAATATGGTTGATGAGAACATCTCAGAGCCTTTCTAAGTCAAAACAGGAGTTTTGCAGGGAGATGTCTTAGCTCCCTTTCTTTTCATTGTGCTTATTGACTACATGCTACAAGGCAACTGAGGATTCTGATTCAGGTGTGGTGACACATCCAAGGCAATCCAGAAGACACCCTGCAAAAGTCTTAAATGACCCCAAAATGGAGTATATGACTTAACTGCAGCTCACAGCCCACTCAAAGTTTATGGCAAGTGCATCAACCATGTCTCTGACTTAAAATATCTTGGTTGTAGAATGGTCTTTCAGTTACAAAGATCTTACTAGACGGAAGGCAGTAGCCTGGTTTGCATTCTGGAACATGTAAGGAGATATTATCCCTGGTGACATGAAGGTTAGACTGTTTAACACAACATGTGCGAGAGTATTGTTGTATGACTGTGAATTATGGGTGTTAATAAGCGACATGGAGAATAAAATAAACACGTTCGCAACATCATGCTATAGAGTCATGCTTAACATCAAGCGCATTGACCTTGTTCCTAAATCCAGACTCTACAACGATACAAATACTGAGCCGTTGATAAATAAGTCTGCGACAGCTCAAGTTCTTTGGCCATATATACTGAGGATGCCTGAGGAGGAGCCCTGCAGATTGTATGCTCTCTACACGTCTTCATACGGGAGACAGAAGTCAGGCTGACAGATAACATCATATCAGTCCTATATCCAAAAACTATTGGGCGATACTAACTGCATGTTACATAGCTGACATGGCTCAAAACCGAAGTGATTGGAGAAAATTTGCGATCGCCTGCCATGCTATGCAGCCGACCGATGATGATAAGGTAACATCCAAAGTTTTAAGGTTGGGGTTTCGGTACACTGAAAATTGTGTTTCATCACTTGACAAATAATAAGTTGTCATGAAAATGGTCTAGTATGACAAACTATAATTTGTCGTGGAATTCGTCATACTAGTATTGAACGACGAATTATAATTAGTCATGAAAAACGGTCTAGTATGACGACTTTCTCATGACAATTAGTCATGCTGAAAAATTAGTTGGTCATGAATAAAAAATAATTTGTCAAGCACAAAAATTAATTTGTCATGCAAGAATAATAATTTGTCACTTAATTTGTCAAGTGACACTAGTTTTTCAGAGGTTTTGTTTTCGGTAGACTAATTCCATTTAGGTATGGCTCAATCCATGTGAAATCAACTAGACGAAACACTCAGGTTCTGCTTGCAGGTTTTGCAATGGGTGTCTGGTCTAGTCAATCCAGATGGATTTCGCAAGCGAACGCGAAGCGTGCGCCTACGTCGCTCGCTTGTGGGGACCATCTAGATGGACTAGTCTGGTCAGAATCTGATGATGAAGTATGATGAGTAAGCTTAAGTATGAGTATGGGAATTCGGAGTCCATTAGTATTGTTCTGTCCGACTGCGAATCCAATGCGGTTTGGTCGGAATGTGATGATAAGCTAGGCACAAACCTAACCTGGAATTAAAGAGTTGTTCTATCCGAATCGAAAGATGTGTTGTCGCTAATTGTCCTCCTGTGCAATCGACTCGAGAATAAAACGCCACGCCACTTCTTGAAGGTACGGAAACCCGTTATATACGATATAATTCGTCATGGAAATTCGTTAGCTCTCATGTATGGTTAGTCGTGCTCAAAGAAGTTTGTCAACAGCTGGTAACTTATACACATTCATTGATCTCGTCTAGTTGCACGCTTCGTATCGCGTAGTGCATTGTACAATTTCATGTACGCGTACCCGTAACATGCTCGCGCTTGTATGGCAAGTTTCATTTTAAAAGGAAGGTAAGTCTAAATTACAATGATTAACATGGGACGATGGATGGTTGTTTTATTGAAATAGCAAACATTTTAAAATAATTATGCCGTTTAATTTATTTGCAATTTTATTCTAATCATTGTCGTGAATGAATTAGAATAATAACTGCTCTTTACTTGGCGCTCGTGAAATTGTACAAAAATAATACACCTTGTGCTGAAGTCGAAATTGTCCAACTCACTCGGCGTAGGACAATTCAAACTTCAGCACACGGTGCATTATTGTTGTACAATGTCACTCGCGTCAAGTAATTTGCAGTTATTAATCTATAAATATGTTACCCATCACATGTGTAAAGCAAAATAAGACATTAGCTAACACGTCAGCATGGTCAGAGAATTTTTACTTTGAAGTCATTTGGAGCAAAACAATATTTCCGCGCGATGTCACAAACGTTACCAAACGTTTAAATGAACTTTATTCAGGATTTTGGCAATTCATTTAATTTTTAACACCTAATTATCTTGACCCCATCAGTGTGCACCATTATAAACAACACATATATAATATTTTATGCTCGGTTCCGTAGCCATTTTTAAAAATTGAAAAATGTCACTTTTAAAAAAGTGAAATTTTTCAATGTTTCGGTCACAACCGTTACTTTGGAAGCACCCTGGTTTCAGTCTTTTATAATGCGTAATTTTAAGTATATCGTACGGCTACTTGAGCCAGAGTCTGATATTAGTAAAAGGATTTTCCTCTCCTATCATGAATTTAAATAATCCTAATCTACTAATGCGGCTTTTAATCAACTCCTTTGAGAGAAAAAAAAAACCCGAATCACTTGACCATTTTGATCACTTGTTTTAAAAGGATCAACCAAGTACTAAAGACACAATAACGCGTTCTATTTTTCAAGACAGAGTGATATCAGCTCTTTTATTATGTCTCACAGTTTGATTGATGCTGAAAATTGATGTGGTGTTTAACATAAATTCACCAATCTTCATCATTTTGCCACCCGCGGTAGAATATACATAAAGGGTTTCCTCCGATAAATATTATCCCCATAGATAAATACTAAATTTTAAGGAAACTTTGTATTTGATAAAAGAATTTTCTAAAAAAATAAGTTTCAACATGGGTCACCGTGCTCGTCATCAATGCTCGTTATTGAGATATAAGCATCTCAAGAATTATATGTTTTCCCCAAATTCCCATATTTTATTTTACCACATGACATAAGGTAACTTATAAAGATCCGGGGGGGGGGGGGGGGGGGGAGCGAAATCCGCCCCTACATCTCCGCCGGTTGTTATTTAGCGCTGTTCTTGACTTTTTTCCTCAAGCCTTGCGCTTATTTTAAGACCATTTTTGCGAAAATCGGACCTAGGGTTTGGACGTGGCGTTGCATAATGGCACGCAAACAAAAAACTGTCCGAAAACTAATTTTCAATGGAAATTACACACAAATCGTGTGTTTTGTTTTCAAGATACCCTTCCAGTATGTTTTATCTTATTTTATTTATTTGATTTATTTGGAGCAAGAACATGTGTAGGCATACTTTGACACACATCATTGCAAAAAAATGGAACTTTTGCTTAAAAAAATAGCGAAAAACCATGATTTTGGCGATTTTTGGTGATTTTCGCGATTTTTGACATGATGACACTTATGACGTTACTGTGACGTCATACAAGGTATGTTTTCACATCTTTTTTTTTGTACCAATGGACTTGTGAGGGTCATAGTTATCCACCACTACCCTACACTTGATAATTCGTCAATCGGTTTCCGAGATCGTAAGGTGGTGATGATCAAGACAATTTAGATCGTATTATGTAGAAAACATGTGACAATTTAACGCATTTGAGCAAGTGTTGCTTGTGACAGATATTCTGTGTATGTTTGAAGTACAATTTGTATTGTGTTTGTGTAGATACGGCGCTTAAAAATCGTTGATTTTGTGTACTTTCTATGCAGATTGTTGAACAAAAGCGTTATTTTTATAGAAAAATCCCCGTTTTTTTTATCTATATTTTGCCTAAAGTCATCATTTTGACCCCACTTTTTAACTTATTGCGTGCGCTTACATATACATGCGCTTGAAATTTAACTCAAAGACAATTGGCTTATGGTTCAGATGATTAGGAACGCTCTAGATTTCCCCCAAGTATGTTGTTTTCAATTGTAAAGTAAAAGGTGTTTTGTTAAAATAAATGTTATTTTAGTATTTTGATGGCTTGCAACGATAATCTGTAAATTTCAAGCGTATATTTCAATCTATATTTACTTACTGTTTTAAAGGTTACAGGAAAAGAAAATATAAGTGGCTTCATATACATTCGTTATAACAAAACTAAGGAGATCCACGGATATTAAACAATACATAAAATAGTTTACTGGGTGTATATTCCAGGGTCTTATGAAACTCTTCGTACACTAACAGGCGTAATCTCACTCAGCCAGTTCAAAGAGATTGTTTTTGAGGTCGTCAAATACAGGTTTGCATGGCGGTATATTTGAAAGCATTTATGAGCATCATTTACTGTTTGTGCATAATTGGAATTTGATGTTGTTGTTTTTCATTCAGTTTTGTTATAACAAATGTATAGAAACTACGTGATATTTTCTTTTCATGCAACCTTTAACGAACAGATATCCCGTGTGCGCATGTTGTTAAAAGTCAAAGTAAATCAAATAGTGATCACTGAACTCAGAATGTTGGGTGAGGTGCAGGATTGAGTCTTTTTGGTAAAATTGTCCCATTCAATGGCAAATATACTGCAATCATTTTTTTCAAGAACGTTGCACTGCACCTTGATGAGAATGTTGTATCCATTTGAGACCTTTCACTATCATGAGTGTTAAAAAAGCCTAAATCACCAAATCTGTTAAAGACCTCCTTTGAGGAAAATTCAAACACCTGAATATTGATTTCTAGTGTGAGAAGACCTAAAAAGTAATTTCGAGTTAACTGCTGCAGAGCCTTCTTGTCCATATCATCATCAGCAGGTGGTTTGGTGGATTTATTGATGTATCGACTTTATTTTGTTTAAAATGCAAATTAATTTAAAATTGACTACACCGGGACAAGAAAGCTAAAACTTGTAATGGCTCCCTTCTGAAACTTACATTTGCAAATAAAATATAATTGTATGTTCGTTAAGAAAAGACTGTTTACGGGTTTCAAATACTATTTACAGGTTTTCTGCGCAATTTATAGCTGCGTCACTTTCACGATCGGACTTACGCGCGCAAACAAACTTAGACACGCAAGCCAATACGCGCATAAACCTATTGCTTGCATTCATGGTTATATCATTTTGTTAGTGATTTATAAAATAAGATTAATTAAATTAGGTCATTGGGC
>JXSR01S019347.1:85125-98343 GCA_000969725.1 Ophiothrix spiculata | reverse complement strand
CCCAACTTTACACCATGAGCAAAAAATGAATTGAACATGTTCATTCCGAATAGACAATAAACATAGTGGTGAAAATTTAACACCTTGGGAAAAATTCTGAATGAAAATGACATAATAAATTTTCATTTATATATCCAAAACGGAACATAACTCAACAGTGAAATTTCATTTTGTTTATGAAAAAATATAAGCAAAAGTTTGATGCAAATATCTCAAAAAGTTTGAAAAAAGAATCTTAAGGAATTGGACCATGTTCCTTCGATTTTGAAAGTTCGGACCATATTTTTCACATATTTGTCCTGCTAATGTTAGAAATGAGTTATACCGGGTGCATCAAAAAGAAAACTAATGTATAAGTATGAGAGAATTCTACTAAAATTAGGAATGATTATTTATTATGGTAAATGTGTAGATAGGTGTAAATAGTGCGACAAACATTAAGGATAACTTGGCCTATTTACTTTGAGAGCTGACCACAAATTCAAATGCGCAAAGATCAGATGGTGTTATTTTTGTGGTTTATACTTTAGGCCTAGGTAATTGTTTTTTACTGAAAAGATAAACAATTAAAACAAAACAACTTGTCCAAAAAATTAGGGACACAGTCTTGTGTTGTGCATTGACTATTGGCGAGGTATCACTTACGGTGACGCTGCATCAGTTTAGGTCATGAAATTTCATTAGCGCATATTTAAGGTGTAATTTATCAGTAATTTTAAATTGATTTAAAAGCAAATTAAATCCGATTGGTCTTTCACAATTGATACAAGACCTTTGACTGATCAGACCATCAGTGTTAAGTCTTTTTGAAGAGATAAAGAAATGATTTATCACTAATAATCCATTTGATTTGATTTTCAATTCACAAAAGTCGTTAGAATTGTTGTATTTGCACACATAAAAAGATATTGCAGTCATGGAAAGATAATGAAATGATTTATGTTTAATAGAGAATAAATTTACAGAATGTGTCATAACTTTGAACAGGAAGATTTTAAGACTGTAATCCTCCTTTTGATACACCTGTATTTTTGCAGTAGTTAAACAAACAAATAAATACACTAATTGGCCTCAAAATATAGAAATATTGAATTTAAATTTAATATATAATATTGCTCTTTGCATTTAAACTTGTTGATATTTAATATAAAATTTATCTCACTGTAAGTTTTAACAATGTATTGAAAACGTCAGTGTCATGGTAACACTAAGAAGTATCTTTAAGCAATCTATTGCTGAATCTAATGCATTAACTAGCCTGGCTTTTCATTGTCGCTTATTTTGAGTGCATTGTATGACTACTTGAGCCAAAATCAGTAAATGGTAAGAGAATTTTCCCTCTTTTATCATGACTCTTAATCGACTAATGTGGCTTTTAGACAACTCCTTTGAGAAAAGACAAATCACTTGAACATTTTGATTACTTGTTTTAAAAGGATCAGTCATAATAACGTGTTCTAGACAGCTAACTAGTCAGAGCTGATAGATTATCATGCCTCAACGTTTAGTTGAGCTGCTTCTCATTCTTGAAAAACTCCCCCAACCATGACAGTTTGCTATTCTACGGGTAAAAAGAAGGTAAATCTAGGTCTAGTAGGTTCCTCCAAAACTGATTACTGCCTTTTTTAATGTTGTTTTTGACACTTTAATTATTTTATGAAGTATCACAAATTTAAAGCGACTGTTTTGTTTATTATGTAATAAAGGGACATTTTATGATCCACTTTTCATCCTCAAGGCAACGCCATCAAAATTGAGTTTTTTAGCTAGAAAAAATTTATGGCTGGTGTATGTTATAAACCCAAACCATTCTTTTAAATGTGCTTGCATTTTTTGAGAAAAGTGAGAAATTGTGTCATTTTCTAATTACTCTCGGGGCCCCGACAGTAATGTAACACAGTAGGAATTTTTAAAATGCTAAAAAGATTGTAACTTGAAAACAAATGGTCGGAATCAAGTAAATTTTTAAGCATACCTTTCATTGTACTTTTGTTTTTATTTAGCTAGAAACGAGGTGATTTTTTTTGTGTCACATCAGAATCATGAATTCAATTAAAGATTACATAATTTAAAACTACTTATTTACTTGTTTGCTTACTTACTTTTTTTCTCACGTACTTACCTTCTTATAACCTTTCACCCTTGGGTATAGGCCATCAGTCAGTGTCCTTCAGAGTCCTGGACCTTGACTTCACGTATACCCCAGGTGTTTTCAGTCTTCCTCTTTTTAGTTTGGTATGTCTCTTCTCCAACTTATTTTCTATTTCTCTTAAAAATTCAAGGTAGGTACTTGGTTTTGCTCTATCTTGGTTTTCTGAGAGAATACGTAGCCTATTCCCTATTTCTTCTGCCGATGGTATCATTTCCTAACATTTGACAAGTTTCCTTACACAAGCACATGTTTCTAATGTTGTTCGGCCAATGAATCGTAAGAATTCTTCTTTAGACTACCGTTTCGAAAAATACCGTGACGGGGGGTATTTCATACACTGCAAGATTTTACCGACTTATACATGACACTCTGTCACAATTATTTGGCATACATAAAAATAGATCCATAGATTAGCATTGACTATAGTTTTATGGTGCGTTCTCAGTCCAGCGATTCCATTGCAGAACATCGCTGCGATAGTGCAGCGACGCCGTCGCGGTGCCATCGATGGTCAGCGATCATCGCTCAACAATACGCGGCGAAGCCCGTGACGATCATAAAGATGGCTGGCCACCAGCATGCAATTGTATGCAATTTTTTTCTATTATTAATTCTCGTTTGTTGTGTCAGAAACTGTAGGCATCTGGTCATTATTGTTCAAATCTCTTGTTCAGAAAATAAAGTAGCAATGACTTAATAAGAACGTTGAAAAGTCTGACGTTCATATCCGTTGATAGTGTTATATAAACTAAAACCATAACTGTTTTTGAATTGAGAACAAAATATAAAAAACACACAATAAACAGCCCGACATTTAAAGGCGTAAAACTCGGATCTCTGATAAAAGTATTCAGTATTTGAATGAATCATTACATAATATTACAACATACTATAAAATAATAACACTTTAAATTCAAAGGCCAATAAGGGGAAATAGGAAAAACGAATAACACAAAGTAAACTAGAGCTGAGTTATGAATTAAACAATAGAATAGTGAAAAGTGATAATGGTTTTCAAAATTGATATCTCAATAATTCAAATATATCGTTTGTTTTTCCCGTCAAGACCCTATTGTACATGAACTTTTGTAAAGCAATGACTTGTTTAACATTTCATGTATATATGAATACGTGATTGCAACACTATACAAACAAGTTCGATAAGTTGTAACAAGAAAACGTAACAAGAGCTTACATAATACAGTTGAAGTACCGTACTCACAGCTAAATGAGATCAAAAAGAAAAGTATCAAACCCAAGGTATCAAATAACGTGGAATTGAAAGAGAAGGGTGAATAAATATGGCACTTGAAGGTAAATCTTAGGTCCAAAAGTAAAACAATGTCTGAGTTTTGGTTAAAAAGTTAGAGTCAATAACATGACAACAATGATCAGATTTGAACGATCTTTGAAATGAAGATATTTGGTTAAAGGCTACAGTCCCTTAAAACGTCTCGCTCGGCTGAATGTCATGTTTACTGCAAGTTTTTACCTACTTACACCTATCAGAATATCACAATTTTTGACGTACATATTAAATATAGAGTCTTTAGTTCATACATGGAACTTAACTAGCGATTTCACGTCCATTATCAAGTTCAAAATGACGCCCAAAGACTACTTCGAAAAAAATGACCCTTTTTCGCCGAAACCTTATAATTTCATGATGTTCAAACTATTCGACTGGCTTCAAATTTTGACAGATTGTAGGCTTGATACTTCTTATTGAAATACAAACAATATTTCATAAATGTGCTGAGTTGATTTTGAATGATAATGTAACAAACCCGCGTTGTTTTTCCCGAAAATCCGGACGTGAATTACGACTCTGAGTTTGCCCTGTTTGAGCTGTGAATTGCCTGTTTTAAGTATCTACATTATCTACATTTTGTCTGATATACGCATTCGCATAATTTACTTACAAATTGAGCATTCCAATGAGACAAAAATTGCAATTTTTATGTAAACAAAAGAAAAATACGGCATTCTAATGTTTATGTTTTAGATTTTAGTTCACGATCTCAACGCTGCCTTGATAGCTCAGCGGCAGATTCCTCGCTTCGTAATGCATGAGTACCCCCTGCCATAATCCATGGTTTGAGTCCCCGCAAAGGCAGTGGAAACTATTTATCTTTTCATGATTAAAAAATAGTTAGGATTCACAATTTCCTGAGCAGATGGTTTCCCTTTACCCTTAACAATGCTATTTGATTATTGGGCTTACAAGTGCCACTTAAAATCATTGTAACATCTAATTTAGGGCCTAGTCTCACTACGTTCCTAATGCTTTAACAATGCACTTAATATCTTTATAACTGCTGAATTTTTTCTGTCAATCGGATATTTAAGTGGATTTTATATGGTCAGTCACAGAAATCTTGAAATTTCAGTTTTTCTGATACCTTTTTATCCTCTGAAAAAATGCTGAATTAATTGGTTGATAATAAACAATTTAAGGAACCCAAATTTTACCATACCTGAAAGTCGACCTCCCAAGTCGGTTGTATTATATTACAGCCCGCTAGTCCAAAGGTTCGCCGGTCCGAAGCTTCGCAAGTCCGGACTCCGAAAATGAAATAGGGTTCGCTGGTCCGTAAATGAAATAAGGTCCGCTAGTCCGAAATTAAAAAGGATTCCCTAATCCCAAGGTTGAAAATGAAATTTAAAAAAAAAGGTTTGCTAGTCCGACAATGAAATGAGGTTCGCCAGTCCTAGAATGAAATAAAGTTCGCCAGTTCGAGAATAAAATAGGGTTTGCTAGTCCGAAAAATAATTAGTTTTGTTGATGAGCAGCCCCATTTTTTCGGATTAGTGTTTTGTTTTTATTTCGGACTAGCGGACCTTATTTCATTTTCGGACTAGCTAACTATTCTTTAAATTCAGACTAGTGAACCCTATTTTCGGACTGACGAACATTTTTTCAAATTCGGACAGGCAATCTTTATTTGATTTTCGGACTAGCGAACCTTATGCTAGCGAAAGTTTGGACTAGCTGGATGTTACTGCAAAATCAGCTTTGCCGTAAACATGTACAGTTCAATGTGCTGTGTCACGAATGAAAATAATAGAAATATTTATCACAAGTTCGTAAATATCACCGAGTTCTAGTCAAAACAAGTCAATGAGAAGTAGCTATAGTACTTAACCTTTAATAGAATCCACAACATCTTGCACATTTAAAACAAAACACGGTGTAAAGTAAACAATACATTATGTTTTTTCAAATTCGGACAGGCAAACTTTATTTGATTTTCGGACCAGCGAACCTTAGGACTAACGAAAGTTTGGACTTGCTGGATGTTACCGCAAAATCAGCTTTGCCGTAAACATGTACAGTTCAATGTGCTGCGTCACGAATGAAAATAATAGAAATATTTATCACACGTTCGTAAATATCACCGAGTTCTAGTCAAAACAAGTCAATGAGAAGTAGCTATAGTACTTAACCTTTAATAGAATCCACAACATCTTGCACATTTAAAACAAAACACGGTGTAAAGTAAACAATACATTATGTTGATTTACAAACAGTACCTGAAGAAAATAAAAGCGAAAATGTGCTGTACTGTGATGATAAATGTTTTTTTCTATCGTTAAAGAAGCACGTGATGTGATGTGATTAAACAAAAATAGAGAAAAGAAAAAGACATTGTAGAATACGCTTGGGATTTGCTTTGGTTGATTCATATATACCAAACTTGCAACAACATTTAAAGATGCGTAAACTTCTGTCTGAGATAAAATTGAAAAAAAAAGAAAAGAAGTTTTTCCCGAGGGTCATTGAAATACTAGTTACAACTAATGTGTCATAGATAGCAACATACTATAACAGAATAACACTTGGAATTCACGAGAAAATAAGACAAACAAATCAAAGTAAACAAGAACTGAGTAATGATTGAAGTATATGGTGGTTTAGAAGGCTGTACCGATTATCGATTTTATGTTATCAATAATCAATATTTTGAAGTACTTCTTCCTCTGGCCTTTAGTCACAAATAGGTCCCTCAAATATCATGGATCTGTTACATATTACCCTAAAAAATTATAGAAAACATGCATTTTTGCTAAAACTTCTTTATGTATTTGGAAAAGTTTGGTATCATATGAAAGGTCTGTTTATACTCTAGTTATGTATAAAAAGTGAACTTCTCATGATTTTAATTAATGAAGTTATACTTGAAAAAGCAATCAGGGAACACGATGGATCGGGTGGAGGCGGCGACGGTGGAGGCGGCGCGCATAGGATTACATGCAAAAGTGTACGAAAGTTATGATTTTTAAACACATGTATTATTAAAAATAAAAATGCTGGGATCATAAATCATAAAGCATGTATCGAATATTAACATGTCATCCAAATTTTCTTCTGACAATAAGATCACTCAGCCAAATAAGCGGGTTTTAGTTACTGTCCCATATTGTGCTGGAATCTCCGAAAGAGTAAAGAATATCTACAAACTCTTTGGCATTTCTACAGCCTTTAAACCTGTGAACAAACTCCGCAACAGACTTGTTCATGTTAAAGACAAGCCAACCAGAGACAAACAATCCAACCTTGTCTACGGTTTTAAGTGTAAAGGACCTGATTGCTCAGAATCCTACATCGGCGAAACTAAACAGTCACTTAAAGCGCGTTTAAGCCAACACAGAAGACCCAGCTCCTCAGATTATGTAGCTGACTCTGCAATCTATGAACATCTAAAAGAATCAGGACATTCATTTGATACAGACGATGTTGCCATTTTAGACCGTGAGGAGAAGTGGTTCGAAAGGGGAGTTCGTGAAGCCATCTGGGAACGAGTGGAGAGACCTTCGCTAAACAAGCACGGGGGGCTTCGCTTCCAGCTATCACATGCCTGGGACCAATCAGTTAAAAACATTCCTTGCCAATTGAAACCTACCAACTCAACTCCAAACAATACCACCAATCTATCTCTGCAGTTGCCATGAAGAAGTCCAAAGTGTTTGGATGAAAATTTGCAAGTAAGCAATTAATGTCCAGTATTCTATTCATAATTAATAACTTTGATACTTCGACTGGATGATTGATAATATACATCAACATCATCCACATTTTGTTGTTTCTTAATGGTTTATATGTGGGTAATTTTCTCTATACATTACTGTACAAAACATGCATTTACACCCCAAAACTTTAAAACGACATATCTTTTGACCGAGTCGACGTAAATGGAAAACGTTATACATTTTTCAAAAGGAAATTTGTGGAGGAATCCAATTATGTGATTATTTTTTAGGTAGTGTGTACATGAAAAATCTTTTGACCGATAAATGTCCCAAAAATTAATGAGTCGTTTCATAGATTTTGACCATCCTAAATATTTTGACCACAATGAAATTGGTCACCAAATGAATTATTTTATGAAAGGCTATCATTACATCCTTCAAGTAATGTTTGAGTCATCTGGATACATCTTTCCTCAACAAAATCTCATTGGTGCCAAGTTGGTTGACCAAAATGCACTTTAATTTTATTTTGCACCCTGTATAATTTTTACCCATCCCTAAAAATTAGACTCATTCAGGTAAAATTGAAATCCTCGGAAGTAAGCTTTCCAAAAATATCTCACTTTGTAGGTTTTAAGTGTATATATTCAGAGTTACGATCCATTGAATACAAATTGGCATGGTTTTACAAATGTGTTTGTGTGAAACAAAAAATATGACCAGTTCATGACTTACGTCCCTCTACAACCATGGTCACCAATCAAATAATTACAATTATCTTAAAGTTTAATCCGAACAACCTAAAGCCTCTTCCATAGAAAATGAAACATGTTTTTTTCTAGCCAAAAAATCAGCTTTTTTATTTAACCACATAAGCAGGTTTTTCAATCATGCATTTGTTACTTGGTACGAGAGAAGTATTTCTCAAACAGAATTGGTTAAGTTTTTCTATCCGTGCATGAATAAGTACATGTTTTATTTCAAAAATGTTAGCAAAACGTTACACTAAAATGTCACAAACGTTACCACTCAAAACAATGCATTAAACCAAATCCTGACGATAGAATTTCTTAAGACATTTTTATGAAATAATTGTAAATATGTTACCCATTATCTGTGCAAAGTGAATAAAAAATCTGTAACACCGTAGAGATATTTTTTTACTTTGAAGTCATTTGGAGCACAAAATCTATTTCCGTGCGATGTTACAAACGTTACCGAACGTTACATGACGTTTAATCAGGATTTTGGCAATTGATTTAAATTTTAAAAATCTAAATGTCTTGACCCCACCAATGAGCACCATTTATAACAACGAACATGTGGGTATAATGTTTATGTTAGGTTCGATAGCCATTTAAAAGTGATTTTTTTCTTCAATTTTTAGGTTACAAACGTTACTTTGGAACGCCCTAAAATTATATATTTGGGATGTGCAAGACAAAAGCAACAATTTGATATGTCACTCGTAAAAATTGGGCCATTATCAAGAATTGACGTCGAGTATATATACAGGGTGTATCAAAAATAAGTTTACTGTGATTAAAGTGCCTCCATTTCAAAAAGTATGATAGATTCTCTTAATTTGTTTTTAATTATAAGTAAAATAGACCATTATCTTTCCATAATAGAAAAAATTACATATGTGCGACAACTAGAACGAAAATTATGGTCAATTTTGTAAATTGTAAATAAAACCGGTTGCGCAAAGTCAATAAAAATAATGACGGATCCTTATGTTGTTCCGTTTTTACGAAGAATAGAGAACTTTAACATTACCAGCATGCTAGATTAGGGCTCTTTTAACAAAGTGCGACACTTTTTGGCAATTAGTTTTAAACATTGATCAAAAGATGTCGACCTATTCGTTAATATCTTTGGCTTAAACTAACACTTATGGAAGATACCTTAGGACATCAAACCAAGTGATATTGGAAAACCATTACTGATGCCACGACAGTTGTGAATTTAAGTATCTAGGGAAGTTGTTTTCTTTAATGTGTGGACAGTGAAATAGCCTTGTAAATGAAGTGATACAAAATGGCAGACAATGGTCAAATATCCAAAGTTTATTCAAACTGTAATTACAAGGCAAAAATGGATAGGATTTGGCCTCCAAACGTCAGAAGTTATTTGTTTCGTCCTATTTGATCTTCTTTTTAGCTAAAAGATGTTACCTTCAGTCAAAAGTGCAAGTGTGGAACCAGGCAATCTTTGCACAGCTGATTTTATTTACAATTTACAAAATTGACCATAATTTTCGTTTCGGTTGTCGTACGACTGTAATTTTTTCTGTTATGGAAAGATAATGGTCTCT
Source organism: Ophiothrix spiculata (assembly GCA_000969725.1). Classification (NCBI taxonomy): domain Eukaryota; kingdom Metazoa; phylum Echinodermata; class Ophiuroidea; order Amphilepidida; family Ophiotrichidae; genus Ophiothrix; species Ophiothrix spiculata. Next base: position 88,903 of record JXSR01S019347.1, on the reverse strand, counting down.
ATTACTTATAATTGAAAACAAATTTAAAGAATGTGTCATACTTTTTGAACTGGAGTCACTTTAATTACTGTAAACTTCTTTTTGATACACCCTGTATTGTTTGTTTTATCATCAAGACCCTATTGTACATGAATTTTTCGAAAATCATTTACTTATATGACATTTTATGTACATGTATATATACTATTATTGCCAAAGTAAACAAACATTTCGAAAGTTTAAACGAGTTAATGCAACACAAACATATGATAACACAGTTGAGGTACCGTATTCAAAGCTGGAAGAAGATACCCCGGGTTATCAAACAATGTTAGAGGAGAGGTGAATACAGGAGGCTATGCCCCATCACTCAATAAACATGGCATGTGACCTTTAGCCAGTATCGTCTTTGACGTACTGTGAAAGATAAAGTAGTTCTCAACAGAAACGGTCAAAATTAAAATGTACAATAGAGTTGATCGCCCAACTCCAACGGATTTAGTATTTACAAACATTGGTTTATGATATATGACCTAAACAGAACATTTGGTGTAACTTTCATTTTAACATAGAGGTCAATAGGCGGAGTGATTTTATTCGAAATCTATTCCACCCCCTCCCCCCTGGGTGAATACACGAAAAAGATAAATATTTATGGCGCAAATATCACAGAGTGCAAGTCAGTCAAAACAAGTGAATGAGAAACTGCTAGTACTTAACCTTTCATTATATACACAACATCTTGCCCATTTAACACAAAACACAGGGTTTAAGTAAACGATACACAGCCATCCATAGCGGCAATTCCGATTTAAATATTCTAAGCACCGTAATTTTAACCTAATAATCGGTGCAGAAGTGGCATTTTTTAATGATGTATATGTAGCGTAGGAAATACCCACATGATATTCAACCCAGGGTTAGGCAACCCCGGGTTGGCCAACCCTGGGTTGTCTTCCACTTAGTGCGTGGACTCTATACGTAGAACATACTACATTATACTACTATTAAGTCATACGTAGAACATACAACATCATCCTGCCATGAAGTATATCTAGGCTTATAATATATCAACTGACTATGATTACCCTGGGTTGACAAATGAACTTCATCAACAACTTCAAGTTGATAAGTACGGAAGTGAAGATCATCAGGGTGGACAGCAAGATCCGCTTGATATTTGGCATGGAGTGTATGTCAAAAATACAATAGCGGACAGTCTGCTATGTGGATTTATATGTATTTAGATGTATATGGAGAAAGATAATACGACACAGGCTGAGTGTGATTTGTTGTCAATGTCATCATTCCCATGCCTTTGTGTGGTTGGTAGGTTTAGTGTTGCGATGAATGTTGTTCAGAGAAATGATTCATCTAATATGATATTGACTGTGTAGGAACCCAGAAATACTCTCAACTATGATTACCTTAGGTCAACCAGTAAATTCAAAACCAACTTCAAATTGTCAATTATGTGAAAGAAGATCACGTAGGTCGAACACTGTACAATATCACCCATTATGCTGGTTGGCAAATAAACTTCACTAATAACTTCAAGTTGTTAATGCAACTGACTATGATTACCCTGGGTTGACAAATAAACTACATTAACATCCCCAGGTTGTCAATTATGCGAGTAAAGATTACCCAAGGTGTACATTGTACAACCTGCTATTAAACAACTGAGTACGTTATGATTTACCTGTTTTTCAATACTTGTAATATTATGTTCTACGTATAGGAACCTAAGTGGAAGACAACCCAGGGTTGGTCAACCCGGGGTTGCCTTATATATATATAAGATAAAATACTTTTACAAGAAAGTCGTTATCTGCTAAAAGCCTGGATTAATACTTTGAAATTGTGTCCATCTCCACTGATATCAGCTTAAAACTATAGTGTTGTACAGGTCAAAGTAGCAGAGTAAGGTCACTGACAGATGGCTTTTAAAAGTGCAAGACATATTGTAGTTGTCTCCTGAATGATATATTGAGCAGTTATATAATGTGTAATTTAATATCAAATTTGTTGTGAATAATGGGTTCAATACATTTCACTATCTTAACATGCTGTCATGCTATGACCAACATTTTAGTACCAGAATGTCCATTTGTTTAAATCCAAGTTAAAACAAAAAGACCATTGCCTCCGTACGTTCACCTTGAAATATTATATGTGATCCGTCACCTCAATACATAAAAATAAAAAAGGATATGTTGGTCTTATCTAAAAAGCTGAAAGTTTTAAAATAACACTTTGATTTGATTATTGGATGTTTTGTTCCAAAGTTACATCCACATCGGTAAAAGGTATCAAACTGATTCGGAAAACTATAGTTCTGAGAAAATCGAGTTTATAGTTTTGATACTGAGTATAACTTGGAGAGAGGTTTTTTATCTAAGGTTTTGGCACATTTTTCTTATGTTTTGGATGTTGGAGCCTGATTAATTCGATGGAGGATACTTCAAAGGTAATGTTTCTGATTTTTACTCTACTTGCTCCGTGGTTTTAAAGTCACGTTAAGCCGTTGGTCCCGTGTATGATCGATCGATCGATTGATTGATTGATTGATTGATTGATTGATTGATTGATTGATTGATATGATAAGTCAAACCAGACCCACATACGAAATTTAGCTTATTCTAAGACACATTTTCATTATTAATGCTTTCCTTCCTGAAGGTACCACACACTGGACCGATTTATCCTTTTTAAAAGGATTTTTATTATGTATATAAGTTCAAACAAGTGAATACAACAAATCGACCGTGCCATCTTAAACCAGGCGTAAATGCAGCCTTTTGTCATTTTCATCTCAAAGATTTGCAAAGACCAAAAAGGATTGAAATCAAAGAGTAACAGAGATGACACTGAGTTCAAAACTTGGCCCCAATTAGCCTACGCTCCACTTTTGGTAACGCAATATTTGGACAAAACGAGGACACACGATGAAGAATCCTGCACATGTTGTACCCAATTAAGTAACACACCAAGGACGATTTCTTTTGGTATGTCAGGATTTATCGATATATGAGCAGGGTTATTCTGTGTGTGGTCTCCTTAATTGGAGCCACGAAGAAACGTTAACCAGCGACTATTGAGAAATAAGACTCCAAAAAAAGTATCGCCTCACCTAAAAAAATGGCTCCTGTGCCAATACGAAATACAAAAACGTAATTTGACGATTGTGTGCACAAGCGCTGGAGAAACACTGAAGTTATGAACTTTTAAAACCCTCAAGGTCGTTTTGTAAAAGTCGCTAATTTCATTTTTCGTCCCGTACAAAAAAGTAACGCAAAAATAAGGATCAATATGAGGTAAGTGAGTTTAGTCAATGAAGCACGCGGTCTTTCAAAAGCATGCGTCAATGATGTCTAAGCATCATCCATCCAGATATTATTTTTTCTATAATTTTTTATTAATTCAGTTTTATTAATAATAAGAACCGAAGAAACGAAATTGGTATAGGCATTGCTAGCATTAAAGATATTGCGCAAGTACCAGACAACATTAGAGGACGAATAACGGTGCAGCATTTGTTTTTAAGGCTAATAATGCCTACCAATTGAATCTGAAGATTAGATCGTTTCTCATCATGAATAAGATGTATGCACACAATCTTCAAATTACGTTTGCGTATTCCGTATTGGCGCTGGAGCCATTTGTTCGAGGTGAGGTGGTACTGTTTTTGGAGTCTTTAGTAATCAAATGAGCTATGGAATAGATGGGGACAAAGTGTCAGCGTCTGTTAAAATGACACCTCATTGACCTTCAATTGGCTCCAAGAGGCCCAGTTACG
>JXSR01S019347.1:74835-85075 GCA_000969725.1 Ophiothrix spiculata | reverse complement strand
GCTAATTTCATTTTTCGTCCAGTACAAAAAAGTAACGCAAAAATGAGGATCAATATGAGGTAAGTGAGTTTAGTCAATGAAGCACGCGGTCTTTCAAAAGCATGCGTCAATGATGTCTAAGCATCATCAATTCAGATATTATTTTTTCTATAATTTTTCATTAATTCAGTTTTATTAATAATAAGAACCGAAGAAACGAAATTGGTGTAGGCATTGCTAGCATTAAAGATATTGCGCAAGTATACAGACAACATTAGAGGACGAATAACGGTGCACCATTTGTTTTAAGGCTAGTAATGCCTACCAATTGAATCTGAAGATTAGATCGTTTCTCATCATTAATAAGATGTGTGCACACTATCTTCAAATAACGTTTGCGTATTCCGTATTGGCGCAGGAGCCATTTGTTCGAGGTGAGGTGGTACTTTTTTTGGAGTCTTTAGTAATCAAATGAGGTATGAAATAGATGGGGACAAAGTGTCAGCGTCTGTTAAAATGACACCTCATTGACCTTCAATTGGCTCCAAGAGGCCCAGTTACGGTCCGCGAAAGGATGTCAGGGAGTAAAAGGTGAAACTGAGATAAACGCGTAAAATCATATTAGACACATCACGAACTTTGCATGTATTGTCACATGTAGCGCAAAACTAAGTTTCCTGCATATATAGGCTGCATTTACGGCTGTATAGAGGTGAATGGACACAAATAGCTTAGATAACAAATTTGACATATTCATAGCTAGGAGAAGACCAAAAAGACGATTCTTAAATATATCAAATAAAGTCAATTGAAAGATGATAAGAGAAGGAGCCGGCCGTGATTGAGAAGTTGCTAGTACTTTACTTTTAAGGAAATACACAAACTGTTGCACGTTCAATAGAAAAAAGAGTGCAAAGTAAACAATACACGAGAATCTATTTATATGCATCTGCAATTCAAACATGTTCAAAACACAGACATGACCATTATCGAGAACATCTGGGTTGAAGCATCATGTTGGATGAAAAGCATGTTACATTAACACACTGACATGTAGGACTTTCTCTGGATTTTAATTGGGTTGAAATGACCTTCAGAACTCTCTTATCACGAGTGGAAAGCATTGCATGGAGAACTTTTTAAGTTTACTGAGGGACACAGAGACAGTGGAAAACTTGAAGTGTAATTAACTCAACTAAATCAAATAAGGTCTAAAATTATGCACACTATAATCGTATAAATCATAGTTTACGACCGATGTGTCGTAGATAACAACATACTATAAAAGAATATAACACTAACTGAAATTCATAGGGAAATAGGAAGAACAAATAAATGAAAGTAAATAAGATCTGAATAAGGAATTAATCACACACTTATGAAAAAATTGATATCTAAATAATTCGAATATATATTGTTTGTTTTCTCATCAAGACCCTTTTCGAAAAGCATAGTATATACAGTTTACAAACATTTCGATAAGTTTCAACGAGTAAATGCAATAAAAAACATATTATAACACAGTTGAAGTACCGTATTCATAGCTGGAAGAAGATACCCCGGGTTATCAAACAATGTGACAGGAAAGATTGTTAGAGGAGAGGTGAATACATGAAAAAGAGAAATGTTTATTGCGCAAATATCACAGCATTCAAGTCAAAACAAGTACTGCTAGTACTTAACCTTTCATAATATACACAACATCTTGCACATTTTACATAAGGCTCATTCCAAAGTAACGTTTGTGACCGAAAAATTGGAAAATTTCACTTTTAAATGGCCACAGAACCTGGCATAAACATTATATCAACGAGCTTGTTGTTTATAATGGTGCTCACTGGTGGGGTCAAGACATGTAGATGTTTGATAATTAAATCAATTGCCAAAATCTTGAGTAAAGTCCATGTAACGTTCGGTAACGTTTGTGACCGCGCACGGAAATGTTTTTTTGCTCCTAATCACTTCAAAGTACAATTTCTCTGAAGTGTCAACGATTCTTTTATTGCGCCTTACACCGATTATGGGAAACATATTTACAAATATTTCATAAAAGTTACAGAACATTATATCGCCAGGATTTACTTTAATGCATTGTTTTGTGTTGTAACGTTTGGTAACGTTTGTGACATTTTGGTGTAACTTTTCAGTAACGTTTGTGACATTTTTGAAACAAAACATTTGCTCATTCATGCACGGATATACAAACTTTACAATTTCTGATTGGAAAATACTTCTCACGTACCAAGTAACAAATGTATGACTGAAAAACATGTTTATGTGGTCGAATAAAAAAGCTGATTTTTTGCTTGAAATAAAAAAAGGTTCAGTTTCCACTGGAATGAGCCATAAAGTAAACAATACACAGCCATCCACAGAGGCAATTCAGATATATTCAAAGCACCGGTGCAGATGAATTATCGGTGCAGAATTGTCAATTGTGATAACAAACAGTACCTAAATAATAAAATATAGAAAAAACCCCTGAAACAAATCACTGTACTTTGTTGATAAAAAATAGTTTCCTATTGGTCATATTTTTAGAGGTGGGGCCCATTTGCGTTACATCTCACTCACTTCATCCATACCTAAATCCTTCCTGGTAATCGTAAACACCTTTATTTGGCTATAATTTTTAATTGATTTTATAGACTAATATATTATCTACAAAATCATACCAAAATTATGACATTTCATACAGTTATTGAAAAGTTGTGACAAAATTTGATGCACAATGTACATATCTCATCCACACCAACCACATTTATGCCTGTTTTCATCTTTGGCTAAATTAGCTTATTGACTTTAAGTTGTTATTAACAATAATTATCAACTTTATTCGGGTTAATTCCTACTTGTTTTTGATTAACAATAACTAGCCTTTAAGATCATATAAGATTTATGACATTTCAATGGATTTTTAAGAAGATATGACAGAATAATTTATGCACAATTTTCATGATTCCTAATCCGCACCCGCCTCATCCACACCCGCCTCCACCCCTGGCTAAGTAGCTTTAACGAGCTTAATTAATCACTTCATTCGGGTTCTATTCCTAATTTCTTGAAAGTCAAATAAATTGTCTTTAAAATCATACCAAAATTATGACATTTCATTTGATTGTTGAAAAGATATGACAGAAATTGATGCATAAATCACTCTCCATATAACAAATCTACGTTTTATGGGTGCCCACATTAAAAAGCATGACCTATTGTTAAAGGAGCACATGGTGCAATGATTATCTTGAAATATAGACAAAAAAGGGTAAAAACAGATATATTGGGGAGTATGCTCAGGATTTGTTTTGGTTAATTTTGATTCCTATACATACCAAACTTGCAACAACATTGAAAAATCTTTCTGCCATCGATTTCGTTCCCATTAGCTGTCCTATAGATTATACGTGAGTTTCGGCCACAGACTTCTATAGACAAGCTAGACGCGAATACTTCTCCACGATTCCGTTTTTTCACTGCGTTACTTTAATGAATACTGCAGAAATGGAGGTCATTCCTGAGGCTTTTATACCTTCATGTAGTAACAGTCTCAGGGTCATTCGGTGAGATCGTTTGCAAAAAATGTATGAAACCCAGGGTCGTTCAGTGAGAGCATTTTATTCGGAACATTCAGTGAGAAAGAATATGTTGAAAATAGGGGTCATTATGCATTCAGTAAGAGCAAATTGTGAAAAATAAAATGGGGTCATTCGGTGAGACGAGGTTTGAAAATGAGGGTCAATTTTGCCGCTCATTTTCGTCGAATGTTTTTTTAGAAGTGCTCCCCGGGATAAAACCTATATTCGCGCGTATGCACCCAAGTAATTCCGAGAATGGCAGTGTGACGACAAACTGCAAGTATGGTTGGGTTCCCGGGGTTGGATTGCTGATTTTAAAATGTTGATCGCCCAGCACAACTTAGAGAGTCAGGCTACCGTAATTCACATGATTGATATAACAAGTGGTCAGAATAGGTGGTCAGAAAAGGTAGTCAGAACACCTGGTCAGGTAACAGATACACCGGATTACAACTGCTGTTTCTACTAGCATACTCAATAATGGATAACACTTAGAATTAGTAGAGAAATAGACAAAAAAAGCCAAATAAATAGAAGTGAATTAAAGCTAAATAATGAAGTATTGCTTAATAAAGGCGGATGCTAAAAGATAAAAAAAAATAATGAAGTATAAGGGACTACACATGAATTTTCAAAATTTGAAAAAGACTACAGAATCATTAAAACACTTGAAACTCAGTGAAATCAACATAAATTGGTTTACAAATGTGTTTAATCAACCCCGTTTACTCACAGTATCGTATTGTGTGTCTCTTCCCCAACTTATATACTTCTTGCTCCTTGGCTTTAGATTCTTTAAAATATCACTCTTGGACAATTATAAGACATGTTTCTCTTTTATTTTGAGTTTAATAGAGCTCATATTTAATTATAATGGGTTGAATATGGCCTGATATAAAGCTGAATCAAAGCAAGAGTGTCATTTAGCTACCAACTGGAATTTCGGGTTATCGGTATAAACCTTAAATTCAGAGATGGTCAATTTTTTCTCTAATATCAACATTTCTTTGTTTTTGACAGAACAAACGGTATGATAACACCAAAAAATTGTCATGTGTGGAAAAACGTGAAATTTCAGAATCAGGATGATGGGCAATCCCTTTAAGGGTAAATGATGTCCATGTTCGATTGGCATGAGCGAAAAAAGTTGTTTAATGTTTTTGGCAAGAAAAAACGTGTTTTTAATACAATGACTGTAAAGAGAAGTGAAAAAATCACCTAAAATGTGTGTTTTTTCGCTAATTTATGAATTCTTTCTAAGCGAAACGGGGTGATTTGTTTACTGTAACTAAGCGAGTTGGCAGAAATCAATTGACTTATGACAGGAATCATTGACCTATTATCATTACATAATGATACCATTATCAACAGCAACAGGTTATGTAGTCATAAAGGCTCTGTCACACATCGCCGTATAGAGCAAAACGTACGCCTAACGTACTTTATCCCACTATTGTTCTGTTTTATGCATTGTTGTTCGTCATGCGTTCGTTACAAATACGTTCAATACGTTATTCATACGGTCTGTCCGTTATGTATGCGTTTAATTCGTTATTCATACGGTGGTGGTTCGTTTAGCACACGTTCAATATGTTCAACTTTTGTACGTTGTTCGTACGTTTTGCTCTATACGGTGATGTCTGACAGAGCCTTAAAAGCCAGTGTACCCTCTGTACATGGGGGGAGGTTAAAATATAAATTAGATACTGCACATTTTCAAAAAAAATGGGGGGGGGGGTGTCATTGGGAGACCAAAATTGTTTGCATTTAGAGAATAGAAAAATATGTGGCCTAAATGGTCTTCAAAAAATCGAGAGCTCATTCGGTGACAACATGATTTTTAGAATTCAGTGAGCGAAATTTGGCATTTGGTGCCATAAAATATATAGACAATTTTGGTGCATAGACGTCACTATACATGGCATTTCATTTGTCGGTCGCCGAAAGTTGCTATCGGTAAATTTGTATGGGGTACCAATTGCTTTCGTACCAGATAATGTGTTTTTATTATCATTGTCAGCTGAAATTTATTAAGAAGATTTTAAAAGCCCTAAAGGGCAAAAGGCCAAAAAAACCTTCAGTTGGCCTTTTTGTGAAGTGCAATTATCATTATTCTGTAATATAGTTCAGAATATTATAGCTTACCTTGTTTTGAAAATGTATTTATTATTACTTGATATATTAATTAATCAATCATTAATTCAATTAGGGTCAATATCTAGACAGTTTAGTTTTTAGTTTTGATAAAGACTATTTTTGATCACTTTAAGTAAACGCTCATTACCCAAATCCTCAAAAACAGTCCTAAATTCACCTTTGCCTTTGCCAGGCATTTTCGGCCTAACAGGATAAATACTTACCAACTCTCATATTGCTAGCGCACATCAAGCATTCCTTAAAAATGAGAGCCCCAGGTAAAAATAATATAAATGATTAACCGGGGTTGAACCGTGGATGGTCACAATCATCCATCCCAAACGAGCCGTAAATGCAACCTCTTGCCATTTTTACCTTTTTAAAATATATATTTGCAAAGGCCATGTTATAAGGATTAAAATGATACTGAATGAACTTCACTCGATTTCCAGAAGTCACGTTATGGTCCGGCGAATGTTGTCAGAGAGTAAAATGTATAACTGATTTTAACGCGAGCAAAGATCAGTTAGCCCTATATTTTCTGTCGTTAAAGAACACATAGGCCTATATATTTCATATTTGAATCATTTTCTTGACATATAACTTTGATGGTGTTTTGAAGTATAAGCCCCCCCCCCAAGAAAAAAAAAGAACTTTGTCTCAGCTTACTTAAGGTCAAAACCCTAAGCGCTGTGCGGGTTTTTTTTTAGTAAAAAAGGGCTACGCGGATGCGGAAATACCCCCTAATTTTTTTTTATTGCATTTGTCGGCCACTGTTTTTTTTTCGCGGCCGCGAAAAAAGAAAATCTCTCAAAAACCTAAAAAAACCACCCAAAACCCAAAAAAAACAAAACCCCGCTACATTTGGATTTTTAAAAGCTATGGGCGCGGGAAGCTGAGACAGTTTTTTTTTCCTTTGGCCTAAGCAGAAGGATTGTAAATCGGTCCAAAAAACAATCTGTCCAAAAAACAATCTTGGCAAAATACGACCTTGACATGTATTTTCACCAACCTCTACTAACTCGAAATGAAGCTTGCTGCATTTACGGCTCGTTTAAAATGGACAGTCACAATTGTATATTATAAAAAAAACTCTGTATCCAAAGGCATAATCAAAATTACTGACCCGGGAAATTTAGAATTGAAAGCTTAGCATGTTGCATGTATCCCATCTTTATCGTTAATTGGGTGTAATTCTGACATGAGAATATAATAGACAACAGTGTTGGGCCACACGCTGATAATACAGAAATGACTTTGTGGCAATACTTACACGTCCAGTTACATCGGGTGTATACAACGTGTAAAGTAGGAGCAGGAATGTGCACATCACAAACGAGAAATACTTGGAATTACAGCCTTTTCTTCAAGTGATGTAAGTAAAATGCAATGAAAAACATTTTTCATCATTTCCGCTATGGTTTGAGATTTGGAATCAGCATGAAGGGCATGAAAAACGCATGAAACTGATCAATTTTATACTTTGAATCCTCAAAACGCCATCTTGTATTTTTACCTTCAAATCTCAAACTTTGCCAGCAAAACGGTTCATTTACGGTGTTAAACACTGCTTTAAATGTGCCGGCAAGCGTATACATGGTTAATAAAGGAAGATGAGAAATGTTTTTAACGACAATTAGAAAGTTTTATTATACGTAATGTGAACTTTGATGCAATTTTCAGCGACGGAAAATATCAGTGCATAGAAACACGCAATAGCTCCGACATTCAATGTCCTCTCGACCATTTAATGCCATTGCAAATCTTGAAAAACATATGTAATTCCACTATTACACCTTCACATTCAACATACCAAAATTTGAGGGAAATCGCATGATGGAAAATGGTTGAAATGTTGCCATATATGAAAAGTAGCGTTAACCAGTTTGAGGTAGCCTGTTGATGCCATTTTGAGGTTGATTGTGGACGGTTAATCACTAGTAAAGATGTATATATGAACCAAAGACTCTATTCCTTATGTACACCAAATATTGTGATTATCGGATATGTGTAAGTGGTCCAAAACATGCAGTAAACACGCCGTTCCGGCCCAACGCTCATCTAAAAGGACAGTAGCCTTAAACAATATAACAGTGAAAAATTATACTGGCTTTTGAAATTAATAGCTAAATAATTCAAATATAGTATTCGTTTTTCCATCGAGACCCTATTGTACAAGACCTTTCGAGAAAAAAAATGTGTGTTTAACATCTTATGTATATATGAATACGTTATTGAAACAGTATACAAACAGGTTCTATAAGTTTAAACAAGTAAATACAACAAATGCGACCGTGTATCTCAAACCAAATGCAGCCTCTTGTCATTTTCATCTGGGCTGAAGCATCATGTTGGATGAACAACATGTTACTTTAACACACTGACATGTAGAACTTTCTTTGGACTTTAAAGCAATACTATAAGATTTTAATCAAAAATGGTTAATATTAAAAACAGCATAAAATGAAGGAATATGACTATCTAAACATGCTAAAATCGTTTTCAAATATATTTTGTAAAACAGAATTGTTGTGCCACCGAAAATTGATAAAAAGAACGTTCCTGCTTTTCTATACTAATACCAGGTGTCCCAAAAAATAAATGGTTACATGTAGAAAAATGAACGTGTGCAAAAAATATAACAGTTAGAGAATTCAAACTTAGCATAACTTATAATACATATCTCCGCTAGATGTTTGCAAAATTTTAATATTATAGTATTATTATTTTTTGAGTTATCAACAAAGATAGATGCTTATGTCAGAAGCGTATTTTTCAAAATTCAACAAAATCGGAAGCATGTTCGTTTGATGTAATTTTAACCCTCATTGAACGCCATGTGAACTTGAAATCGACAGACCCAAACTTAGATTGTTGTATACCATAGTATAGGGAAGGGTTTCGTCTTCCCTTTGATACCCAAATAATTAAAATTCGACAAGCTGTCACGTAATTATGACGTCATAAATTACTACAGGTCTGAAAATTATGTCGAAATCTGATTCGGGGCAAAAATAGCCACTGATTCAAAAATCTGGTATTTCTGCTATTTCTAGATGTCGATCGTACTATGTAAAGGAGGTAATAATTTAAACATGTCCTGTAAGTTCAAGATTTTTTTCTTCAAAATGTACACAAGTTTGCAGTTTAAACAGTTAAAGAAATTAATGTTACCCATGAAAATTTGATTGTGCTTTATGTGTATTCATCAAATTTCGCGCCACAACTTGATTGACAGGTTCAACAATAAACAACTCATTCTTGAATGCATGGAATGCAGGTATCCATAATTTGCATAATAGATATACTTAACGAGAGTTCAATTATTATTCATTAAAAATTTGTATCAAATTTGGTTTAATATAAAGTCTGATCATGACCATGTAGAAAAAATGCACATAAAAATATCACAAAACGTGCATGCTAATTATTATGTTGAATTTTCAACAAATGTGTTTCTGACATAGGTATCTACCTTTGTCGATAACTCAATATCTAATTTAAGCCAAACCGTTTGAAGGGTATAATTATCTACCCAAACCAAACCCATTAAGCTAAAAAAAATCAAAAGTAATGAGTGGTATGGGGCGCTTCATTTTTAAAACTTTATAGTATTGCTTTAATTGGGTTGAGATACACTTCGAAACTCTCCTATTACGAGTGTAAATCATTACATGGATAACTTAATAGCTTAATGCGGGACACAGAGACAGTGGGAAACTTTTTTGGTGGCAAAACAATATTTTTCACAAATACACTTGAAAACGCTTTTAGATAGTCACATTCCTACATTTTATGCTGATTTTACTATAAAACTTTTATGATCAAAATCTGATAGTATTGCTTTCAGGTGCAATCAATGGTTTTTGCCATATTTTTCATTCATACGTTACCTGAGCAACTGAAATTTTACCGTTAGTGATAATAATGATCAATCAATGTTCCATGTGCCTTCAGCAAGTAACGTACATCTTTATAGCTCATGGTTTAATGTTAATATGTGTAGTTATGAAAGTGAGGGGTTATTAAAAACGGAAACAGATAAAAATACATAAAAAAATCTATATTTAATGCCAAGCCTACAATACAACATCATTCACCCTGGAGAAGAAATAAAAGAATTCCGAGTGTGTCCGTTTCTCACCGTATTCATATGTATAGCTCCTGAATACGACGAGGGTTGTTCAATACGTTCTTGGCCTTAGGAAGAAAGAGGTGTGCTTCGTTGTTGTTTTTTATTATTATTAACATGGCATTTCGGTCAACTTTATTGATGTTTATCTGAAAATGAAAAATATATCTGAAATATTTGATTTCATTTTTGTTTTATAGAAACTAAAAAATTGCAAGTTACAGAGTTGAATTGTATTAATATGAAAACTGAATAAAAAATAGCTACACTTACCTTATATGTATTAAACTCAAGATCTCTCTCCCTGGCGCTACAAAAAATAAAAAATCAAAAAATCAAACAAATAAACAAACAAACAATAAAATAAAGTTAATAAAAAATAAAAGCAAAAGTGTATATCAACTTAAAATGTTCAACC
>JXSR01S019346.1:35596-47888 GCA_000969725.1 Ophiothrix spiculata | reverse complement strand
ATCTTGGACGTCACAATGATCCACTGATTTTATCACGTCACAAATTCACAAATTGATGCCTACTTTACCCAAATAGAGGGAGCCTAGCTGTGTACGTAATTTGTGTACGGAAATGCGGGATTCAGTTGTTATGTCATCAACGGAGCAGAATGACCACGATCATAGTGCAAGTGCACAAATGACGATCAGTCAAACATTACATCCGGAAGAAGCGTTGTGTGGATGTTATGTTGGATTCTGAATGAAATTCTGAACTGATTGGTATTTATTTGGAGTACTGTTTTATATAGTTTCAAAAAAGGATCGTTCACAGCTAGTACTTTTCAAAGATGATTATTAGAATATCGTGTTTTCTCGGTTTGGTATCAATGTTTATATTTGGTAAGTATTGAATTTATAGTAATACTAAATTACTTGACCAACAGTACCAATATTTAGTGCCTATATATACGTCCCCTTCTCACAAGATGGAAGCCATTGGAGATATTCACATTTTGGGACTAACCAATATTAAATCAATAATGAGCACTTGCCTATTGTACAGTTTAGGGCCAAACCATGATAGCCAGCCTTCAAACAAACAAAACTTTTGCTACCAAACATTTGGTCGTGACGTCAGATATTTGCGATCGAATTTAAGGTATAAACCGGTAACAAACATTTGAGGCAATGTATATAGTAATTCAACACATGTGCAATTTAGTGTGAAATTTTATATGGTCCAAAATCGGTGTTGGGGTTATTTTATTTGAAGTCAATCATCATTTTGACATCACAACCAAATGTTTGGTAGCAAAAATTTTGTTTGAAGGCCGACTATGTTTTGGCCCTTACAGTAAATCACCTGCATTTTTTAAAATTTTTACAAGGAGACGTGCCGTTTGACCGGTAACCAAATGGTAACATCCCGCTAGTCAGAAGGCCGAAGGTTCAATATTCCTAAAGTTTCGTTAGTGTAGTCCAAAAATAAAAAAGGTTCACCAGTCCGAAAGCGTGTATGTACTCGGGATTCGCCGGTTCGAATTTGAAAATAAGGTCTGTCAGTCCAAAAATAGGGTTCACTAGTTCGAAATTAAAAAAGGTTCGCTAGTTCGAAAATGAAATAAGGTCCGCTAGTCCTAACGTTCACCAGCATGAAAATGAAATAAGGTTCAATAATCTGAAAAGGAAATTTAGGTTCGACAGCCCGAAAATAAAATAAGGTTCACTAGTCCGAAAAATGGGTTTGATAACTAACATAATGAGTTTTATTTTCAGACTAGCGACCCCTTATTTTATTTTTGTACTTGTGAACTTCATTTCATTTTCAAACTGTTTAACTTTTTTCATTTTCGGACTAGCGAACCTAGACATTTCATTTTTGGATAAGGCAAAAAAACCCCACCAAGTTTGTTTCCTGTCGGTGGTCAAAAAACCTAAATGCGAAATGCGTTTTTTTCTTTTTTTTTCTTTTCTATTGTTCAAGATAGCCTCAGTTTGAGGCCCATTGATGGTAAAAGCATACACAGTAAAAAAATAATTACTCATATCGTGGTAAAAAGGGAACTCGCGTCTTCTGTGTAAACTTAACCTCTACTAAAATGGTAAACAATTGCCCTGTTTTTGGTAATAAACTACCATCGGCGGTGGTAAAAGTTTACCATGGCTTGCCATGTTTACCACGGTTTAGTAGTTTATTACCAAAAACAGGGCAATTGTTTACCATTTTAGTAGAGGTTAAGTTTACACAGAAGACGCGATTTCCCTTTTTACCCCGATATGAGTAATTGTTTTTTTACTGTGTAGGCCTAATGTTAAACATGTTTTCTTCCTCTCCCCTTGTACATGTTGTATACTATAGTATTCCATGAAAAAGTTTCCTCTCCCCTTGTATTATAGTATTCCAGAAAGTGTAAATCTACGAGCTGGCCAAAGGTTGGATATATAGATACAGGGAAGCAGAATTGGTGGTTGGGAGTGGACAAATAATTTTGATACAGTTAGTTAGGACCTTGAAATATTGAACTGTGTAGTTGGACTTGGAATGACTTTGACACAGGAAATGGATAAACTTGACAAGCCTTGATGTATGTATAAGAACATATTACATAATGCTGTTCTTAAGGGCAATATGCAGTTTTATTTTGGGAATCTTTGTGGTGTTGATGAAAATGGAAAAAGAAGTAGGCCTATAAACATGAAAAAAGTGGAAAAATTTAAAGAATAAGATTACCATCCCAAAATTCCCAAGCCAAAGATATAGGCCTAAAGATAAAGGGACACCCGAAGGACTTGACCAAGTCTATGTTCAAGAGGTGCTAAGGCAAATTTTGATCGAAAATCCGCATGGGTGATGATTTTTTCAGTAAGAAACCCGTCCAGTTTTAAGTTTTTGTTGAAAAGAAAACACTTCTTTAGTAAAAATTTTGCAATTTTCCCCGTTCTTTTTATCAAATTGGCTATTTTGATTTTCGTTTTCTAAAATATCAAATAAAAAAATGAAATGCGCAAATAATGACTCCAAGACGAATGCGCGCGGCGCACGAGAAACAAACTTGTTTTTTGTTTTTGCCTAAGCAAATTTTTTTTATAATTTTTGAATGGCAAACCTTAGAATTAACAAACCCATTTTAATCTTGGACTATATAGACCTTATTTCATTTTCAGACTAGCGAACCCTGTTTCATTATTGAACTAGCGAACCTTCAGACTAGCGATTCTTTGGACTGGTGAACTTTGGACTAGTAATCGTCTGACCGGAGTATATCAATATAGCTTTTAATTAAAGGTGTAATTCATGATTTTGATGTGACAAAAACCTTGCTTCTTTTCTAGCTAAATAAAAAGAAGAGAACAACATAAATATATACTAAAAATTTCAATTGATTCCGACCGTTCGTTTCCAAGTTACAAGGTTTTCAGCATTTAGAAAATCTCCATAGGCTACTGTGTTGTAATTACTGTTGGGGCCCCGACAATAATTAGAAATTGACACATTTTCCCACTTTTCTCAAAAATGCAAACACGTATGAAAAAATGGTTTGGGGATCGTAACATATACCAGTTGAGGATTCTTATAAGCTAAGAAACTCAATTTTATAGAGGTGACCTTGAGGATGAAAAGTGGATCATGAATTGCCCCTTTAATTGCTGTAACCTCAGTGTGTATATGAAACCAATGTTTTGGTGTATCGTTTCTGAGTTTCTAACATGTTCACAAAAACTTCCTGTTTATGAGTGTCACTTGTCACCATGCAGTTTTATCATGAACCCCATCTGACATTGTATCACAAAGCACCAGGAAACAAGTTTTTTTAATGCTTTGAACTTTTTGTCTCTGTAAATTCAAAGTGAGGAGAACTACCGGTAGGTGTGGGAAGATGCAAAACTAAAGTATCCCAGGGAAAGAACATAATAACCAACAAAGGGGAAAGAAATGAAGCAAGGCACCAATGCAAATTGTATATCATATAAAATTGCCAAAGGAAAATAACAAACCATTTGAATCAGGCTTAAAAATTGCATTTTAGTTTATCTTCCTCTATAGGGGGAATGTCCCTACTCAGACATCTACGTGTCAATAACAGTGTAACACTGCTGTCTCAAGTAATTTTTATGGCTTCTGTCACCTTTTAGGTCAACCAGTATTGATGATGATGAGTAGTTTGACATTTTTTAAAAAGTTAACCTCTAGATCATTTGGGTCAAAAACTGTGACTGAGGTTGATTTTTTTTTCTTTACTGCAACAAACTATATAAATATTTTGCTACTTGAGAAAAATGATAAAAACCTAGATGGAGAAAAAACAGCTACAGGTGTGGTGAGGGGTAAAATATTGATTTTTATACCTATGCTTTTGGCCCAGGTTGGTTCAAAGGTTACTAATTTATGATTGTGACCTTTAATGACCTCATATATTTATGGTGCAAGTTTGGTCCTAGTGGGGTCAAGACAATTATTATTATAAAACATAAAGACTTTAAAATCCTCAGTTACAGAAAATTCAATTTATTCATTGAATCCTTCAATCAAATATATTTTGCACAGTTTTACATGAGGGATAAATCACAGACAGTACCTGTGTATAAATCTTAAAAGGGGAATTGGACAAGTTAAGCATCATCCCCAATTTTCCCTCAACATTTTGAGATTTTTGCATCATTTTAAGTACTACGTAGCGGTAAAAATGACAGTATGCAAAGTTTCATTGTCAAATTCAAACCATGTGTATTTTCATTATCATTGTCGACAACAACAAATATTGCCCCCTAGAGTTGAAACTTTAGAATAATTTTTCTCACGATATCTAATGCAAATTCAAAATTTATTTTGATTTATATGCAATCTATGATGTGAAAGGAATATTTACAAACAAATCTTTGGCTCTTTCTTCATATAGCATCAGTACATACGTTTAGAGAATAGCCTCATACCTAAGGCAACAAAAACATTTCTAATATTTGGCATACTGAATGTTTTGATCAAATTTTTATATATGTTTTAAAATTTAATTTTATTTTCTAACACATTAGGTCTAGGTGTGAATAATCCACAAATAAAATTTTAAAGTTTAGTCTAATCCCTTTAAAGTTGAGCCAAGTATACTAAAAATCAATAAAATTGAGTTGAACTTTGACTACTTTTATGTGTCAATTAAGTTGTATAATAAAGAAATTACTATCAATAAAATGAAATCTGTACGATTTAGTTTGCATCACTGAATTAGTGCATTCACCCAAGGTTAGTGCACCTAAGACCAGGGCGGGGAGTACCACTCATAGCAGTTGTAAGAATGCCTGTGAACCACCTAAAATAGAATAAGGGTGCTTTTTGCTTAGCTAGCTGCGCCACAGATCCATGGGTGATTGTATTGAGGGCATCAACATTTAATAAGGGGTAGTTCAGGTGTAATCACCTTAAAAAGTGAAGACTGATCTTAATTTATTAATATAAATTATAGAAAATGCAAACTTCTTCAGACAGTTTGATTTTACTAGTAATCCATTTAAAACCTCATTTGTCAATTTCTATTGATGTGGTGAGGTCTGGATGAAGGGTCACTTATCAAGACCATGGTTGTCTTTTTTAGTTACTTTTTTTTGACAAAGTATTTTTACATGTTACACATTTTTTAATATGAGCAGCCCCCATGGGACTCATTGAAGGTCACTATAGCTAGGTCAATTACCATAAACAGATTTGTTTGTTTCACAAATAAGATTCAAAGTCATTTGACGTCAACTCACTTCCACAAAATATGTTTGAATTCTCTTGAATGAAGTAACAAACACAATAATAGATTTGATTCCTTTAAATATATTGGGTTTTCTTTCCTGAAAAAATAAAACTTGGCAGAAACATGGGCCAAGAAGTTGTACTCCTACCAAGCAGAAACTGATGATTTAAGCTATATCCAGCTGAAAAGTTTGATTCAAATTTATAAGCGAGGTTAAGCGGTTAGAGCACAGGTCTCGTGATACAGAGGCTGTGGGTCGAGCCCCTGGCGCAGCGGTTCATGACTCCTTGTTTCCTTGGGCTACTTTATGGTATAAATGGTATTTCATAAAGTGGGTGGGGGGGGGGGGGGTTCCAGAAAGTGACTGGAATACACACCTTTAAAAAGGGGGTCGTTTGGTAAATAATTGGGGTCATGTGGTATAAAGCATTTAATAAAAAAAGAGGGCCAACATATCTCAACAGCAGCATTAAAGCTTCAAGGAGATTTGAAAAAAGGAGTCTATATCCAACGCACACCCACATCTTATTCTGTGGAAATGTCCCCTGGTAATAGTTATCATGAGTTTCTAAATGTTGTGTATTTTTATTGTTGTATATTATGTAGGTTGTGACAGTGCATGTGAAAATTATGATTGGGATAATCTTGCTATACTTCCGGAAGAAAATTACGACAGAAATGCAACCTCGCTGCGACAAGGTATGCGCCCTCTAGGATACTTTTACACAATTTTACCGTACACACCTGATGGAACCCCCAATCCATGCTTCTCCATCTCAGGGACTTCTGGGAAAAGAGTTGAAATTATGGCAGAAACTCACGGAGCAATGAATGCAAGAATGTGGTAGGTTTTTCTTTCTTTTTTTTTTTTTTTAACCCTTTGAACCCTGGCCATTCCATGTGTATCTGTACAGTAGGCCAACCCGAAAGTTAAAAAACACAACATAACCCCTAAACTTACTTTGATTTTGATTTACCTTGCTTTTTCATTTTACAGTAGTCTGGATTGTTACAATAACCAGCATTCACAAAAGAACACTATTTATGTCGACCAACATATTCGACATTTTACGTTGTAGTCTATGGGCGAAGCCACATTTGTTGAAAAGTGTGATTGAATTTACGAAACTATGAGGAAATTTTCACCTCTTTCTAGTAAATAAAAAGCAAAATGCCCCATCAATCATGGGTTCAAAGCTTCATTGTTGTCTTCCAATATAAATAAGACTATTGAAAATTGTAACCACCCATGCTTGTTTCCCACACATCAAGTTTCTGACACGTGACCTAAAAGCTGGTAAACCGGTTCATCGGGTATACGGTACATGTACATGTGAGCTGGTAATACCAGCTCGTCGGGTTTACAGGGTTAATAAAATATCTATTATTCCTTTGGCTGTTTGCACAGCTCAAAGTGTCTTTTTTCACAAAATAAAAAATAGGAATTGTTTTATCTTGTTACCCAAAGTGTTATTGTGGTGTAAAGTAATTTGAATTAAAAAATGTTGTTTAATTGCTTACGGCAATATGAGTCATGCAAACTATATATAAAGATCAAGGGCCTGTCTCCGGGGCCTGTCTAATATTACATTGGAACCTCTTTACTACAAGCTCTGTCCTGATAATACAAGGTGATTTTGAAGTGCCAAGAATCAAGTTTTACATGTTTAAGGTCCCACAAATCTTGTATTAACCCTTTGCATGCAGCTGAAAAAATATATACAAGTAGATGGTTTTGTCTACAAATTGCAAACATTCGTAAGACAGTCATCTATTCAGGAAGCAGTTATCAATAATCACTTAAGTGAATGAAAAGGTTGTGCCTCTTCAACTCCAGAAATTGTTTTAGACATCGCCTGAAACAGTGACCCATGGATGACCTGAGTTACTAAAAAGGGGTGATTTGTGCACCTGTGGATAACATATCCTTAGTATAGAAAGGGTTAATCAGGTTCTACTAATAACGGTGTTTCTTTCATTATTTTCTTTTATACAGTGTGCGAACGAATGTGAGGGACATAGGATGTGGAGATACAGTGAGTATAGCATAGACTGAATCCTTCTTGTAGGGCTTAGAAACATTTATATCAACATTTTAAGCATACACTTCATAGGTGTTGATGGATTCATACTTCATAAGATTTTAAGCTGCATCTACCCAGGGGAGGGAGGATATTGCACCCTTCCATTGAGCTTTTTCCTGTTGCAATAACCCTAACCTGCCTCAGTCAAACAAAATCAAATAAGCAAAAGTCACGAAATTGGCCAAAGTCCAAATACATCATAGATGGGGGTTACAGATGGGCACGAAAGTGCTGCCATGGCAGGTCATACTCAGTGGCTTGCCATAGCTGGACATTGTAGTAGACATGTCACCATATCCCTAACCTGCCTCAGTCCAACAAAATCCAACAAGCAAAAATAAAAAAGGTCAAAATATGTCATAGACATGAATAGGAGATACAGATAGCCATAATTGGTGGCTTGCCATTGCTGGACATTGGATTGGGATGCGAGAGGTGAGGGTTCGAATCCCAGGGGAAACGGGAAATCTTTGTATGACCTATTCGGATTGTTTTTAAGCGTTTGGGAGTTAGGGTTAAAATGCAATTTAAGCATCTGATCCCAAATAATCTCTTTGTGATCATTTTGATGAAAAAAAAAAGAATTGGGGAGGGGGTACCACATAATCTGGGGTAGGGTAGGTCACAAAAGTTTTGGGCATAGGAAGACGTTGTTGAGGTCATGCGAAATTAGAAGTTCAATGTCATTTTGAAAAAAAATATGCATGCTCTGAAGCTGAAACTTAAAAAATAAATGTTATGTAAGAATATTTAGAACAGTGGTTCTCAACTATAATACAATGCGCATATATGCGAAAATTGTAGGGTAAAGTGCCAATTAGGCCGTTTCTCAGCGTATTTCTAATGTATTTATTTGCTTTTTGAAAGTGTCAAAGCGCCAATTAGTACTAGTCAAAGCGTCAAATTTTACGCAAACATCACTAGTTAAGAAGCGCTGATTTAGAAGTCTCATATAACATTTGGAATTTTGACCTATTTTTCAACAGAGTCTATACAGTTGTGATCAGGCTGATGCAAATAATATTGTGGTAGAATTTTATTGTGATGCTAATAGCTGCGAACAGAGTGATATTGGTATATGGGTGCGAATGGTGGTTTCATTTGATGGTAAGTACTTTGAAAGCAATTTTGTTAAAAGATAGATTGAGTTATAATGTGGGTGTTTATAAGCTGTGGAAATAGCAGTTTGAATTGAATGGTGGGAAGTACTTAAAACACCCTCTGGTTGCCATATACCATTACAAACGCCTATCCAATATGACATGATTCAAAGTAAAAACAAGGTCAACAAATTACCATTTGCCGTAATAGTGTGATGTAGATTTTTGGTAAATCAACAGCTTCATTCTCTATCTGTGCTGTGAACCACAATTAAAATGATCGCAATATGGCAAATTTACTATGATCATCCCAATTTCCATAGATTTCAAAGACTATCTGCAGGAAAAGACTAGACAGGTTCAGATGATTTAAACATTTATGCTTCAATTCTCTTTATTTCAGAATATGATAACGACCCAGAATTATTTTGCTTTGGTCGCAACACAGCTGAATATCCAAGTACGTTGATCCAAGTACCAGACCCACCGACAATAGAGCCTATCCACACAACAAAGGGCGCTGGAAGCACAGTAATGGTGACGTCAATACTGCTTGCGATCTCTACTTTGATATCAACTCTTTTGTAAAATGTAATGTAATTGTTATAGTAATACCCGTTCAGACATACATAAAAAAGTTGTCTTATACAAACATGGTTAATATTTTTCCCCTGAAGGGATCTTAAAACCGTGACTTTGACTGAAGTAAAAATATAAATGGTTTTGAGATCACAAGGGAAAATAATTTAAATTGTACCCCATACAAAAAGCAGTCAATTATTATTTGCTTTATATATTCAATATATAGATTTTTGTTATCTAGACGGTTAAAAGAACCTTTTTAGAACTTAAAAAATGGCTGATGATGATTTTTTTCTTCTTTCAATGCTGATCATGCATGCCATGTTGTGCTTAGTAAATTTATAGGGCTTACTTAGTCCAAGCTCCTGCATTCAGCCAATCAGAAGACAGGAATCTATATTTGAGGTACATAATTGATTTTATTTTGCTAATTAACAAGTGACTGTTTATGCCAGTAATTTACAATTCCTAAATATAACTTCTTTCTGCATGCCTGAACCGGGTATACATTGCATATTGTAACTTGAAAAAATTCCAAAATGTTTGTTACATCTCAATTAATTCTGTCAATTAAATTTAATAGCAGTTCAGTCTCTGCCAGTGGTTGCCTTGGTTTTCCTTTATGCACTATAAAGATGTTTGTTATGAAATTGCCAGAGACAGCATTTGTACAGCTTCTCATCTGCTCAGGTTGATGAGGCAAGTGTGGTTAAGTGATTTGCCCAGGCTCACAACACGTTGGCACTAGCGGGGGTCGAACTCACAACCTTTTGTTTATGAGTCGATCCTCCACTGTTCTGATTTGGTCTTGCACATCCGACACAAATATCCATCTCATTCGCATTAATATTACTTCCGCAAAAAAATCCTGGGAGAGGCACTCAACTTTGAAAGTGGTAGGTATGTCAGGCACAAATCGCCAACATTGGGTCAGGTTAACTGATTTTCTGTAAAAAATGGACCTTTGAAACTGATTTTTGCGGGGTCTAGTGAACTGAAATTTTGACCAAAAATAGCCTTCAGAGCTGAACATTTTTTGCATTTTCTGATCAACATTTGCACTTGAGCTAAAATTTCGTATTTTTCCTAAAAAAAGGCGGAACTGAATCATGCTGGAAATGGGGATCTATTGAGAGGCCTGTCGTCCATAAAAAATAACTATCAAATGTGGATTTGGGCCTTTTAAAGTATATGCTAGTGTTGATTATGACCTGAAAAGAAAATTGTCAAAATAATGAACAATGAAGAAGTTGCCTAAATATGCCCTGAAAAAAAGTTACACTTCTTGGATATCAAGTTTCAAGGACCTAATCCAATTTTGATGTGCTTTTTAGTGATGGACCATCCCCACACAACAATGTAATAACTGACTATAATCGGATGTACTTTGTGCAGACCTACTTAGAAGAAATGCATGTGCATCAAGCTTTGATGCTGAATTATAGAAATAAGTACAAATGTGAGTGATATCAAAAGCCATTTTCATTGCCATTCAAATATTATTAATTATATACAAATATTGACTGACTTGAACTTTGGAATGAAGCAGGTTGTAGTAGCCTCCGTGCATCGCTTTGCACTAATGAGTCAATTCCCAATAACGGTGCTGTAAGAGCATTTGGTTTTCAGTCCATACCCCTGACACAATTCTGCCAAACGGTTTTTTTCAAAATCAGATGCAATGTAATAACTGACTATAATCGGATGTACTTTGTGCAGACCTACTTAGAAGAAATGCATGTGCATCAAGCTTTGATGCTGAATTATAGAAATAAGTACAAATGTGAGTGATATCAAAAGCCATTTTCATTGCCATTCAAATATTATTAATTATATACAAATATTGACTGACTTGAACTTTGGAATGAAGCAGGTTGTAGTAGCCTCCGTGCATCGCTTTGCACTAATGAGTCAATTCCCAATAACGGTGCTGTAAGAGCATTTGGTTTTCAGTCCATACCCCTGACACAATTCTGCCAAACAGCTTTTCTCAAAATCAGATGCAAAATGCCTAAATTAAATGAAATAATTTTGACCTGCAGTGAATCATACTAAAATTCTAAATGGAAATTGCTATACAAAAAGGATTATTATTGACTATTATAAGTGTGATGGTTGAAATTCATTGTTCTCTTCCATTACATAAGCCTGCAGCCAGTCACAAATTTAAGGCAGTTTATATTTGTTTTATATCACTCATTCATAAATTCTATAACCTCATTATATTGTTATGGAGGTAAATTGTTAATCTATAACAACACTTAAAATGAACTGTCTAGAATTTATGTATGAACGATTTTAGAAATGTTTATCTAACAAAAGTACTTAAACTAAAAATGTTTGAAATAAAAAGAAGTAAAAGCGTTCTTTGTTGAACACCATGTGTATAGGATATGTCATATAGGGTATGTATGCCAAGCTTACAGAATAATCATGTTTAGCACAAAGAAATTTGAATCATTTTGATTTGACTGTCGTTTTAATCCTGTGGGATGGCGGCCATCTTGCATTGTGGCTTATGGAGGGAGAGTTTTTGTACCTCTTGTCATTTTACTGCTGCGCGTGCCATACTTTAAAACTCTTCAAAATGGAATAATTGCGTATCTAAACTCAAGAATAAATTGCGATAGATGCTGCTCAGCATGCAGACAAGGTTTGCATGTGAATTAAATTGCACTCGCTATCTATGTGTCAAGTGAAGATATATGCACGATCTTCCAAGCAATAGGGCCGGTTTCTGAACTAATAATAACGCGGAGGTACAATAACTCTGCTCCATGAGCAACAAGATGGTGGCGATGGTTTAGCATAGCAACCTATCCTGAAAGTTGAATACTGTAATCAGGTTCTTTTCAATGGGTAATCGTGTCAAAGATATAAATTCTAGGGAGCGGGTTGGCGCAGCGGTAGTTCCCTCGCCTTGCACCAATGAGGTCCAGGGTTCAATTCCTGCGCCTGGCGCTTTATGTGCATTTGATTTTCAGGTCATGCTCGCTTCCGCAGGTTTTTTTTTCTGGGTACTGCGGTCTTCCTCCTGCATTTAAAACTGAATTTAAAAAAAAAACATCTTGGCCCCTGTTGAAGATAAGCTTCTTTTAGCTTATTTGGTACCAAGAACCGAGTTGGGTTTCCTTGGTGAAAGCCTAAACAAAGCCTAATCATTTCTGTCATAACATACATGGAAGCTAAACATGTTTATTTTATTTACTTTGGCTTAAATTTATGATGATTTTTTAACATACAATGTCAGTAATTAAGATATTAGGTTAGTCGGAATACTATTATCAGTATATCTTTGGTCAAAATACTT
>JXSR01S019344.1:16467-28621 GCA_000969725.1 Ophiothrix spiculata | reverse complement strand
TTTTCGAAGTAGTTTAATGACGTAATTTTGACCTTGATAATGGACGTGAAATCACTACTACAGTCTCATGTATAAACTAGAGACTCTATTACATATGTACGCCAAAAATTGTATTATTCTGATATGTGTAAGTAGGTAAAAAGTTGCAGTAAAGATGCCGTTGGCAAAAATGGCCCCCATTTAGGGACCGTAGCCTTAATACTGATCATTCATTCATGCAACCTTTACTTGTAGGTCTACACCGTAGATTTCCAGTAAATTGAAAATATCTGAATAATGTCAAATTATTAAAAGCAAATGTCAAGTTCAGGCTTAATTAGAACCAACAACTTTGAGATTTAGATTCCAAGGCTAAATTAACACTAACACACCGCCGCCAACGGCCAATCTGCACAGCAAAGCAAAAGCAAAATCGGCGAACTTCATCGAATTCTCCTTAGTAGGTCAAATCACCATGGTTGTTTTGGTATCAAATAGTATTTTCTCAAATAATCAAGAAGCTAGATATTAAATCCAGTTGACTCTGTATTGATCTCTGATTAAAGATTTGAGAGCTAATTTCTCTTAAAAATAACAAAAGTTTGGACATCATAACTTTGGTTGAAGTATTCACGTTGCGGAGGACGTGACATCAGAAGACTTATAGATATCAGTCAAAAACTTTCATTTCTTATGTATGCTCTTATCTAACGTAATTTCGTAAAATTTATTCTGATTATTTGATTTTAAATGGGTTGAAATATGTTGTAATCTATCTAGCGTTTTGCCTTGCTAGCGTTTCGTGTCAGCGTCAACTCTCGTTAACTAACGATGACTGGCAGACAATTCAAAACTGTAATCCGTTGCTTGTCGTTATCCCTTACACCCTGGTGACATAACCACAGATCGCCGACCGGTGTCTGTTAATACGAAGGAAGTCGCAACGCAGATGTCTTGTGATGCCCGGTCGATCATTTTGACAATGTATGCTGGTGTTAATTTGACACTTATTTAGTGTTAATTTTTTACTTTGACACCACTTTTTGTTAATTTGATTTTACATACACTATTGGTTGTTGTTCATTGACGGTTTAAATTTAACACCGTGTCCGGAGTCAATACGGATCCAGTCGACTGGTGTTCAATTTACGCTGGGGTTGTTGTTAAAAACTATTTGGCGTAACATGTTATTTGCCTCCGTAGACGTTGTGATGGTTTTGTTGGTATTTTTCCATTAAATGATAGATCATCATGATCCGCAATAAAGCCCTCCAGAAAGTTATTGTTAGATTTTGAAATTTATGCACCGTAATGTGTATTAATCTGCAAATACGACACCAAAACCAACCCCAGAAACGATAACACCAACTGGGTGTTGCATATTAACACTAGTTTTTATTGTGTATCTTAGGTCGGTCATGTTTTATTTCATCATTGTTAATTATTGACTGATTGCAATATTTCGGTATCAATAAAAAGAAGAGATCCCATCCTATACTGTGATATAATCAATTATATCAAACAACTAAACTTAAGGCTTGTCAAAATAAACTTATTTGGCACTCTAAAAACCACCCTTTAGGGATTGTTTTGAAAACTGTGGCCAACGCCTTGCCAACAACATTATACTTGACCTGCTCCCTGGGAGCTTGGCGTGCACAGGATTTTTTGACTGGGGGGGGCACAAGATTTAGTTTCCCCCGAATGACACCATGGGAGGGGTATAATTGGATGTTTATTTTAGCGCGCAAAAAATATTAACAATCGTGCGAAGCGGGCGAAATTTATAACAAATTTGCTATACTTATAGCTTAAATGGAGATAAAATCTTGATAAACGCGCGAAGTAAATTTTATTGAATGTTTGTAGCTTAAAATGGAGATAAATCTTGATAAACGCGCGAAGCGCGAAACTTTTTTCAACATTTGACGTTTGAATAGGCTATCTAAAAAGTGTAAACTTAAATATCGTGAGTGTTGATGATTTCGTCAGTGACTGGAAGTTGATGGATAGGGGAAACAAAAGTGGTGCCACCTCCCCGCTATGTCTTCCTTGGTGCCACCAGTGAATACATGGAAATGCTATCATTGTTTTGCTTTAATTTTCTCTCCTAACGTTGGTTTGGGCGGTGTGCAGTGGCTTTTCCTCCAGGATCTTTAAAACAATGGGGAAATCGGGGGTAATTAAACAACTAAGGCCAAAAAATCTACGAGCAAAAACAGTCAATGAAAAGTAATGGATATTTTTACATGCGCGCGTAGCGCCCGAAAACAATCGGAAAATTCGCTAATAATCGTCATATTCGTGAACAACAATCAACAGAATCTTTAAGTCGAGACTGTTGATTTTAGACACCTGAGTCGGGACTCGGGAAGAGGGCTTTGTTCGTGGGAGTTGATCCAGATCCCCGATTTACCCGAATGAGACTTTTCCCCAGACTGACACAACCGACTGGGGGGCACGTGCCCCCCCCCCCTTTGGGCACACCACTTTACCCTCGTATAAAACAGGCAGGAAAAATAGCGCGAGATTACATTTAAAATCAACACATACAATATTGCTATTCAATAAGAACATCAAACCTACAATCTGTCAAAATTTGAAAAAAAAATCGAATTACCTGAACATTATGAAATTATGAGGTTTTGGATGCCTTATTCGAAGTCTGTTGACGCCATTTTAAAATTACTAATGGACGTGAAATAACGCGTCAAGGCTTATGTAAAATCTAAACAGTTTATGTTGTACGCCAAAATTTGTGATATTCTGACATGTGTAAGTAGGAAAAAACTTGCAGTAAAGATTACATTTTACGTGCCGTTATTCGAAGTCTGTTGACGCCATTTTAAAATTACTAATGGACGTGAAATAACGCGTCAAGGCTTATGTAAAATCTAAACAGTTTATGTTGTACGCCAAAATTTGTGATATTCTGACATGTGTAAGTAGGAAAAAACTTGCAGTAAAGATTACATTTTACGTGCCGTAAAAACTTGCAGTAAAGATTACATTTTACGTGCCGTATCGCTAGTAAGAAAGGACAGTAGATTATACCTACAGTAGATACATACCGTACGATAATAAATCTAAGCATAACCATATGTCTTAAACTTACCTCATTTACCATGTTCACTGACCTCTAATGATACAATGTTCTCCATATAGTGTCAGTCTCCTGAATGTCTTTTTCCGTTTTTGTTCATAGAATTGTCAATCAGTTTTTCCGCAGTTGCAATAGCAATCATTTCAATTATTTTTATTTGGTGTGCAAGATTGAAAAGGAAAACAACAATACAGTCTGTAAGTCTTACAAACATAATTCAAGTTTTGAGTGAACTTGACATTCATCCAAAATCTCTGTCACAGTTCCATTCATCTCATCCAAGATCATAGTAATATTTCCATTCACTCTTGATACGATTGTATTGCCATATTTGATTGGTCTAGGTAAAGCAAATAATAAAGTAGTCTGTTTTGAATAGCTGTCTTTAATCATGATGAAATTAATTCGTAAATTACGAAATGTTTACACTTGTAGCTAACATTACTTAAAGCAATAGCACAACATTCTTGAAAAAAAAAACCCACAAGATTTTGCTAAAAAATGTAAGCATGTATTAAGGAATATAGCCTACCTGTTGCAATAAATTTCATCATAAGTTCTTCTTCCCCATATATTCCATGGTGCAATACATAGTACATAATCGTCACAAAATGTTACATATGTTGCCCTAATGAAGCGAGTGAGGTGCAGGAACACTGCACCTTGATGAATAAAACTCAACCCACACTCAAATTTGAGCGCATGATCATTTTGGTAACGTTTGCGACCATTTTTTAAAAAAGAATGACCTTCGCTAGATGTAGTGTATTAATTACAAAATCGGACATTTTAAATAAATTCTTGTTACTCTTCAGAGTAGGTTTAATAGCGCAATAAATAGAATATCGGATACAACAATGCAAAAAAAATTAAAATAGATAAAAATCAAAATAAATTGTGGCCACTTTGTTTCGAATTATCTCTTAGTATTACTTTAACTAAGACTGGGTCAGATTTAGATCACATTGTCAAACTTTCTGTGTAGAGACTGGAATCTATTAATAATGATTAAGGACTATCCTTGTACAAAACAAATGTTATCTTATTTAACAATAGAAATAGAGATATACAAATGCACACTTGGACTTGGAACAATAAATAAATAATTTGACAAGCATGGAATTCCCTGACGCTGATGCACGCTATATTGGAATTATATAATTATGGCTTGGTCCAACTATGGCCTCTGGTTCGCCCCATATCTCAAAGTTGTTTTTGTAGTGATTGTTAGTACTTTTTAACCCCAAATTATTTTGGCCGAAACATTCATTTTTTTTTTTTTTGGGGGGGGTGTCTTTTTGTAGGTAATATTTTGGCTTTATAGGGTGTTTGGCTCAAAAAAGTGGGAGAGAACGAGGTGCAATTGTAATGGGCCCACTGCGATGATTTTTACATCTCGAATGCGACAGCAGAACGCCGTGAATGGTTCCCCAAACCATTACCGCGAGCATCGCCGATGCTGTTACTACGTATTAAAAAAAACACGTCGGTGGTGCATCCCAAAATATTCATTGCTTCCACTGACATTTTCCACGCGAAGTATTTAACCCCTCTTTATAGGAATATCAGACAAAAAGCATACAGTTTCTTTACAATTAGTTTTAATTGTACATTTGAATTGTGCTCTGTTTCCAAAGTAAAACGACACAATATCACATCTGTGGAGACGAAAATATTGGTGCTAAATGAAAATATAATGAAAGGCGTGCAAAATGGCAAACAAACAATAATTTTTTAAAACAAATATTTTTCTTCTTCTAGTGCCTGACAATTAGGTAAAGCCATAAAGAACTTGAGTTCCATGTGGCTCTTCGTATTGAAGATATCAGCCCGAATTTGGGTCATTCGTTAAGTTTTACCACATGTTAATGGACCCACTTCTTATATTTGACGAAGTGTTTCAGATATACAACAGATCCCAGGGGGGCCACTAAAAAAAAACGCGTGAAAAGGGTGCTTTTTTCACAGTCGGGCATGTTACGCGCGTTACGCGTTTAGGGGTGGAAAATCAAGCATTTTCGTAAAAAAGGGTGTGTTTAGAAAATCGTTTCTAACGCGTTTAGGGTCTCTTTCAAAATTCTATGTCCAACTTAACTTTCTTCGCACCCTTTGTATTAAAAAGTGAACTACCTTGTTTGAAATCCCGATCAGATTTTGGGATAATTGCCGTCATCGCGGTTGTGTACAGCTCCAAATCTGAGTGGCCCCCCCGGGCAACAGATGTAAGTTGAGCAAACAACACGGCATGGAATGTTACTTAAGTAGGGTAAAATATATGACAACTACAGTAATTATACTTACTCCAACAACCACTAAAATTACTCATATCTAAAATATTGCAATGACGGATACGCTGGTCACATAACCTTGCAGCAAGGTAACGCTGTGTTTACGGCGTCATACCAGGTAGATTTCAGCAGACATCGATCGGATACCGGTGTCCGTGAGCCTTATAGAGACGCCGGAAGCATGCCGCAAGAATTTCATTCTAAGTTAAAACCTTGCGGCTTGTATACGATGTCTTCATTTATGGTCTAATAACCACCGGAGACCAATCGGGCATTGCAAGAGCTCGCAAGCATTTACCGGTGTCATACCGATGTCATACCGGTGTAGCAGGAATGTAAGTCCCCCGTTCTTATTGTCCGGGTTGTACAGTCAAGCAACATTAGTTTCACGCTTTACTCCGTTATGGTCTATGGAAGGCGGAATACTCTCTAAATGTAAAAAGAGTGAAAAAACGAGTGAATCCCAATTCACTCGAAAGAGAGTGAAAACCACTCAAAAACAGCTGCATGCGCTAGTCGATCCACTCCAAAAAGAGAGAAATCACCGAACTATCACTCCAAAAAGAGTGAAAAAAGAGTGAGAGTGAACACCACTCGAAAATGTATTGTCCTCCATTTAACTCTTTGAAGAGTGGACACTCACTCGCTGTGAGTGAACGTCACTCCTTTTTGAGTGAATATTTAGTAGAACGAGTAAAATGGTGAAATATTCACTCAAAAAGGAGTGACGTTCACTCTTAGCGAGTGTATGTCCACTCTTTAAAGAGTTAAATGGAGGACAATACATTTTCGAGTGGCGCTCACTCTCACTCTTTTTTCACTCTTTTTGGAGTGAAAGTTCAGTGATTTATCTCTTTTTTTTGAGTGGATTGGCTAGTGCATGCAGCTGTTTTTGAGTGATTTTCACTCTTTTTCGAGTGAATTGGGATCCACTCGTTTTTTCACTCTTTTTACATTTAGAGAGTACCATTTCAGGGTGACTACGATTACTTTCACACCGGCGTTGTGGCTTCCTTTGGCTTACCAGACACCGGTCGGCGACCGGTGGTTATGTGACCAGGGTGCTATACTAAATTAATAACATGACACCAGGCACATTTTTGTTATGAACCAAATTCACAATGTATTTACTGATACCATCAGCTATGATTCACACTGGCCATGATTAACAGGTTTTGATCGGCTTGCTTAAGGCTGAAGACATAGTTCTTTTTGAGCTATCAAATATTTTGTGTAACAAGTCTTGCATGGTTATCTCATAATCTAGTAATATAATTCCAATGCATCTTCTAATCAATAACGGATAATTGGTGTTGTAAATCACCAAACATTTTCACCAAATACTCTTTAATGTGGTAGTATTGATTTTTCATCACCAAGCCTCCGTTATTAATCGAAAATACCTTGGAACTATACATCAGATTATAAGATAACAAAGACTTGTTGCACCAAATATTTGGTAGCTCAAAAAACTATGTTTTCAGACTTACTGTCTTAATGTTTGAACGGCGATCACTGGTCCATTTCTCACACGGAGCTTCCCATTTATTAAAATATGCAAACATTTAATCACCTGTAATATATTTAATTTATGATCGAAAATAGAAAAAAACCTCAATATTGAAAACCTCCGTTTATTCAACAATTACATTTTAATTATTTTCAACAATATTACACCCCTCGACGAAGAGTCTAAAGTACAGTGACTTGAACACAAATTGCAACCCAGCACGGTATTTTCTCGATTTCTGCTCTTAAGGATACAGTCCCTTTGCCATATGATCTCGCTTGGCTGAACGTCATGTTTTTGCCCTACTTTAATACACATATCAGGATATCCCAATTTTTGGCGTACACAATGACTAAAGAGTCTCTAATTACACGTAATTATACACCTTTACTAGTGATTTCACTTCCAGGATAAAAATCCAAATGGCGTGAACAGGCTACTTCGAAAAAGTTGAACGATATTTTGTCATATATGGCAACATTTCAATCACTTCGCATGACTCGATTTCGTTGAAATTTTGGTTGAATTACAGAGAGTATCAATGGAAATACTTATGGTCTTCAAAATGTACAATGCCATTTAAAGCTCGTAAGATTAAGAATATACGGGGTACTGCGTGTAATTTCACACACCTATTTTCCGTCACTTAAAATGACATGAAATATCAACAAGTTGTTTATTAATATTAAATATAATGACAATAAAAACTTCTCATCGTTCTCCGTTAAGCATACATAGGTTTTATGAAGCATATTAGAACCGAGATATTAAATGTCGAAATTGAGCTTTTTTCCTGACAAAGTTTGATTTCATTTCTACGTCAGAAAATACAACCAGTCGGTTTCATGTGTTGCTAAGGACATATTTTCCTTAAACCTCATGCATATCATGACGAAAATAATATTGTATTATATAATAAAGTTAACATTTATTGTCGAATATTTGAGAATTCCCAGTGTATTTCCGATTTAAGGCGTTGTCCAGCTCGTGTCTTGTGTCAAATAAATACACCAAGGTGCCCGAAAGTAACGCCCAACTAATATGACTGAAAACAGTAAAAAGCGCCCATTAACCGTTTTCTGTTGTAAGCGTAGCTGTAAGAAAACCAAATTACCCGCCAAATTACACCTAAAATCAAATATACTATCAACACTGACCTAGTTATACGCCGGGACAGAAGTGACGTCATAATTTATGTAAATCACCCAACACGTGCGTTTTGAACCCAAACAAATAATCATGTCCACTAATCATACGTATTAACACAATAGGCACACGTAAACATACAATTCAGACTGATTTTTCTCGGTTGGAAGACGAAAATAACGCCAGGGGCCCCGTCCTAGCTTGTAATCACAACCTTCAGCATAATAGGACGGCATGTTTTCCCTTAGACGAAAGTTATGGTATAAAATCGGAGTCAGACTTTTTTTCCCATAGACTTAACGTGTGGCAAAAATGGCCACACCGTTTGTTTGGGTCCAAAATGCACGTGTTGGGTGATGCGCATAAATTATGACGTCACAACTGTCCCTGCGTATTGAACTTGTATGGGTCAAGGAAAAGAAAAATCGGGGTCAATCGATGTTCTTGGTTCACACTCTTTTGCTCGTGTTTCATAGCATTTAACGTTACTTTATAAAACATACATTGGATGTTCAACAACAAATGGGAAAGTTCGCGATTTTAAATGCACAATTATAATCATGAGTTAATACAATGTAAATTGCTTTTCTATACAACATGCTCAATGAACCACTCTCAAGGTAAAGCAACAGGGGTACACACATTGGAATCAATGAGTTTTCGTTGTGATAATTAATTCTGTTGGCCATTATGGCCAAGAAAAGAGTAAATTGGGCTTTATGAGAGTTGAATAGTGAATCGGATAAAAAAATATAGGTTACAAAAACAGGCATTTTATAACAGTCTTTTTTTTCCAAACCATCTGGCGTTTAATTCAATTTTCTTTTGGATGTTCACTCAGAATTGAAGTGATCAAAATATATTAACGTTCAAATACAGAAGAACAAGACTATTTTTACTGTCTTCATCTAATTAGGGTAATACAAATGCATTTCAAAGTATGGCCTAAAAAAACGAATAGGTCATAGACATATTTGTTATAGACCTACTTGCTTGAGTGCACTTTTTTGTTAAATGACAATATAGAGTGTCACTCAAAAGCCTAATTTAGGATCTTGGTTAGAATTTATGTTTGCTGCTACAAATCTCTCGTCAGTGGGTGTTTTGAAATACTGGGCCTATATGCTCCATGTCGCCGCATACATCTCTGTCAGATAATAATACCGGCGCTTATGAGTTTAGGTTAAGGGAGAGTTCCCCGAGATAGTGAGAAGAAGACGTAGAGTAATGTCCATGAGTTAAATACCTGCCAATGAATGTTATAGTTACTGTTGCTAATAAGTAATCCACAAAAACTAGAAATCGAAAAGACATCGGGATTGCATAACCATTTCAAATCAAATCAAATTAAATTTATTTCAATATCATAAAATTAATATTTAAAATATTTCATAAAAAGTAACATGAACATATATAAACTGATATTGAGGAGATAACAAAAGGCCAGTAAAGGCCTGAAAGGGTTAACCCCTGAAACACTTAGTAAGGCCTACGTTGCATATTTAATTTACAGTTTACAGCATAACAACAAAATAACTATCGCATGAACAAGAAATACCACGAACCATACAAAGCTCAGTGCTTGTAAAGATCAAGCAATGTAGTTTTCATAATTGATCTAAATTGTTTAGTAGTTTTTGCCTCTTTCAATTTCATATTTAATGGGTCCAGTAATTCTAATCTCTCTGTAAGCAAACATTTGTAAGCATTATTAATACTATAGTTTTCTGAATTTCTTGTTTGATACTTAAGAATTTGGTTATATTTGCGGAAATAATTGACAAAGGTTTCTGGAAGCCGTTTAGCTTAGTGCTTGTACGTACATAAAAATTCCCAAGTTTAAAAGAATAATGTACAGTCAGGATTTTATGTATTTTAAATTATGGCCCAGTATGTCATCGATAATGTTCATGTGATATAGTTCAAATCGCCCACTTTTGTAACTTGAGAATCTTTTCTAAATATATATATTTTACAAGTTTTGCCCCAGACTAAAATGCCATAATTAGTATACGGTAGAATAAGTGTACAGTACAAAGAACGTAATATATTTCCAGGCACATAATGTTCAATTCAGTTAACATTCAAGTATTTTTAGATATTGTTTTTCATATTGCATCGATATGATTCTTCCAAGTAAGGTTTTTACTTATATCTGCATATTTACTAGTAGTATGCGATGTTTCTATGACCATGTAATTAGTTTTGCTTGCATTGGCTTGGAACCAGTTATTTATGTCAAGGAGTTCTCTATTGATGCATTCCATTTGGGTGAGAATATAATAAAATTGTGTCGTCAGCGAATAGAATAATATCAAACAGTGAAGTTGTACTTGTAATATCGTTTACATAAAGTAATAAAGAGCAACGGACCCAGTATGGAACCTTGGGAGACGCCACATTTAATTTTCTTATAGATAATCTGAATCGTAGGATTGGTATCTGACAAATTGATTTCGGTTTTTAAGATAGCTTTTTAACCATTGATTAACTATACCTCTGAAGCCATAATGTTCTATTTTGTACATTATTATGTCATGGTCGATGGTGTCAAATGCTTTTGACAAATCGAGAAAAATCCAAAGCGTGCCTTCATTTATTTCTACAGCTTGAGAAACTTTATCATCAAGTTCTTTGACTGCCATGTACGTGGAATGATTTGATCTGAACCCAAATTGTTTTTTATTTAAAATGTTGTTCTTGTCAATATAGTTCATACACCTATTAAACACCAATCTTTTAAGAACATGGTAGAACAGATACAGGTCCGTAATTTGAGAATATTTCAGAAGCATCTGTTTTGTATAGGCCTACAGTGGTATCACTTTGGCAACTTTTAACTTCTCGGGTACTATGCCTCTTGTAAAGGAACAGTCAGTTTCCCAGTTGAATATAATAGACAAATGTACAGATATTCTTTTGCTATTTTTTTAACAATTATATTTCCTATGTTATCATGTCCGGGGCTATTAATTTACTTATTGTTTTTTCTATTTCCTCAGGAATAATTGGTTTAGTGTACATATTACATAATTGGTTTAGGCGTCACTGCATGGAAATCCACGGGTCACTGTAACAGGCGTCTGGCCAGTCTTTTCTTTTTGCTTTTTACATACATGCAAGGACTGCTACCGTAGGGCCGTAAACGTGTACAGTCAGCGACGTGCTGAGGGAAGGACTGCTGTCGGCTTCCATGGTGATGTGCCTGGGTGTTGGGTGTTCGATTATGGGGTCTGTAGGGTTAATACCTGTGGTATCAGAGCATCTTGTGAGTTATGTTCCGGCCGGACTTGTTCCTTAAACTGCTGGAGAACAGTGCAATACCATCAGGTGCTGGCTTTTCTGGTAGGGCTAGCTATTTCCAAGGTTCTCCCCCATGTTGACCATCCTACTCTTTGGTGCTTATCATCTTAGTTTCATCCATTGCATGATAGCAATATCCCTCTATTTAGGTATTTGTCCATTACCTTGGCGGATGAGAAAACCAAACTATTTCCAACGGCATAGGGCGTATGAGGAGCAATCCCACCGGCCAATGGACGCAAACTTAACTGCTGCTTAAAACATGACAGCAAAGGGCGTATGTAAATAATTTTAATTTCTTCGGCCAATCATGCTTTCGGGACAGGGGCGGACTACATTTTAATGAGTAGAACCCGGCTGCTGTTATGTCCAGAAGAGAAAACTGTCCAGGGCCAATCTTCCGTTCAGTTTTGCCAGAACTGGACTAAAATAATTTCTGGCGCAACATTGCATTACGAAAATCGCAAAGAAAATCTGAAACAACACTTCGAGGGTAGCTGGACAGACGTCTACAAATGACTCTATGACGGGCCAGCGGGTACTCGGCACACAATCACGAACTGTTGGTCATGATATGTCTCGTCTACCTACCTCCTTGGTGTCGACGTACAATTTTTCTATCAATTTTTCTCAGGCTGTAATGATGTTAATCTTGACATTGTGGGCATTCAGGAACACCGCCTCATCACATCATGACCAACCGATTAATTGTGGTCAGATGACAAGAACTGGGTAGTCGTCTATAGTTCAGCAACAGACCAAAGATATGGAGCATAACCACCGATGCCTGCAAAGTGTACAGTAGGCTGATTTTGAAAAAATCGA
>JXSR01S019343.1:13717-25808 GCA_000969725.1 Ophiothrix spiculata | reverse complement strand
TGCACTGTAGGCTAGATTCACTAGTCGCCTAATGGGGTCCCCCCTCATTTCCTGTTGTTTGGGCAATCACCAACACAGTAAAGAACGTGTGGCGCAGACTTTGTAAGACTGATGGACTGAGCCTATATTCGTTGTTTCTCCATTTTACTCCAGTAAACAATAGGAGTATTTTGGCACGCTATCAATAGCCAAATTTCGCTGTGCGGCAATAGCCTATGAGTGTGCATTCCAAGGGACTTCCTTGGTGTATTCTCAACTATTCCTGCTATAGCTGGTTCTAAGTAAGCTGGTTCCGTCTCAGGAACATGATCCTTTTATTCAAACACGCGGAAATGTAAACACCGCTTCTTAATTCCGCTAGCGGTATTACAAAAAATCATGTGCATTTCTGCTAACAGGTAAAACAATTCTTGGGTACAAGCCCACCTACATTGGACACGCGGGAATACTAACCCTGGTCCGATTCGTAACACCATAAATTGTCGAGTATGCATTCCCGCCAACTTCAATGATCTATTCTATTGTTTTTGACAGATTTCTTTCTTCTTTCTTTCTTACCCTGCCGGAGACTTCGGTAGGGCATTGTTTTTGACAGATTTCTTTCTTTCTTCTTTTTCTTCTTTCTTTCTTTTTGATGATGTCTTATATCTCTGGCATACAATGACCGATTCTGACCATTATTATGTTTTGAGAATCTGTCATCCTATTCTTTACTGTATAACCAATTACTGGAAACCAATTATTTTGGGTATCTGAAAACCTCAAGTGAAATCGGTGGCCAATTTCCCTGGCACTTGGACACCTCTGCATCACATTATGTTGTCACTCCATACATTGCTATGTTAAAACTGTGAATGTGTATTGAAGTGATCATAAATGTGGAAAATACTTTCTCAAACTTTCAGAAATGATTTGAAGGATGGTTCTGGTTGTCACTTTCAAGTTTCAAATTTTTGAGTTCAAAATTTTCGAGTTCCAAAATTTTCAATTTTTCGAGTTCCAACATTTTCGAGTTTCAAATTTTTGTGTTCAAAATTTTCAAATTCCAAAATTTTCGAGTTCAAAATTTTCGAGTTTCAAATTTTTGAGTTCAAAATTTTTGAGTTTCAAAATTTTCAAGTTTCAAATTTTTGAGTTCAAAATTTTGCGAGTTCAAAATTTTTAAGTTGAAAATTGATATTTTTGGTTCAGATTCTCAAAACATAATAATGATAAAATTGGATGGATTTTTTCGCATGATACACAGATATATTGGTCTCGCTATATTGTATCATACTCAATCCATCCCATTTTATGTCAAACTTGGGTGAAGGGACCAGGGCCACCTCCCATTTATGTCACCTGACCTCTGACCCCTCACAAGGTCACGTAGGGGGTCAAAAACTTGATTTCACGAAAAAGGTTTCAACTCGACAACGCTACAAGGTATGGTTCTGAAATTTGGTGACATGAAATGTCTTGACATTGTCCACAAAAGTTTTTGGATGAAAACATTGTCTGGGGTCATATGGGGTCACAGAGGTCAAATAAAAAAGGTCAAATTTTCAACTTTGTCCAATTTTGACGTTTGAGGTGTCAAATTGTTCGTATGTGGCCAAAGATCAAAAGTGTCAATGGTGACCCCGTCATCCAACCCTTCCTTGGGGGTCAAAGGTCAAAAGGAAGGTCAATGGAAAGGTCAAATTATCAACTTTGTCCGATTTCAAAGATTAAGGTGTCAAATTGTTTGTCTTGGAACAGTGATGGCCCGTTTCACAGTAATTGGCAACCTTATGAGGTTTCACTTAAAACCCATACGATTTTTTACAGGAATGTGATACAGACTCACTTCATATGTTTTTACTTTAACATCTCTACTAGGCCTACCTTAGTTCGATCCTAGGGCCTTTTCTGTGTTACTATCCACAATCTTAATCCACTATAGCGTTCAGCGTTCAGTATCACATCATTATATCACTCACTAGAAAGCCCTAGTT
Organism: Ophiothrix spiculata; assembly: GCA_000969725.1. NCBI lineage: Eukaryota > Metazoa > Echinodermata > Ophiuroidea > Amphilepidida > Ophiotrichidae > Ophiothrix > Ophiothrix spiculata. The sequence continues at coordinate 23,832 of JXSR01S019343.1, read as the reverse complement.
ATGCATAATAACACGAAAAAATCAAGGTCCTAGGATCGGACTAGCTTTTCAGGAGGCAGCCCACCCAAAAGGGCCAAAATTTGACCTATATGGCGTCAACCAAAAATACATGTCCTTTTGGTTTCAGCTGCCATATTTGCTATGTTGAGTCTGTCCATTGTTACTTTAGAGTTCTGTTAGACAACCCTTGACAATTTATTACCATGTGAAAATTAAGTGAAGCAGAGTGCTCAAAAAATTATATGGAGCAGTCAAAATAAAGTGTTGGACGTGACATTTACCGTTCACATTGAATAGCATTTTATTCAAATACACCAACATTCCCATGGTGGATATCTGTGACATTTTATGGTATCATTTGCAAAGACAATCCTTTATGATGACGCCCGCACAAAATTATATGACTGGTCCTAGAATTAATTCAGATATGGTTAATTGAAATCTGGTCCATAATTTTCCGTTCACAATTTTGTCACGTCCAACACTTTTTGCAGAAGCCCTGTTGTCTTTATGAAGTGAGTTCTATGTTTGTGTTACTCGCTCTCCAAGAGGACTATCTCTCTACTATTAAATTGTACCTAAAGTTTTGACAACCATTGTAAAATAGCTTGGATCTACAAACAAAACATTTTCCATTCACACCTGTCACGTCTAACACATTTTGTCACATCCAACACATGTGTGTTGCATATCTTGAAAAAGAAGAGGTCTGCAACTTTGAATTTATAGTATGTTTCTAGTTGTTGCATTGGTTTGTGAACTACAAACTTACTTTAAGGTGTGATCAGTTTTTGAAAATTTTCAAAAATTTGCCCCGTTCACATTTTAACTTTGTCACGTCCAACACAAGCATCTATCAAGCAATCATAAAAACTTAACAGTTTTGGAATATTGGAAGAGTATATAAAACAAAGCATTCAGTATGGAAAGTTTGTAGTGGTGTATCATTTCAAAACCTTAAAATTAATTAGCTTTTGTTTTTAATAAATGTCAACAAGATAAGATTTTAAGGCAAAATTCAATTCACATGTCACGTCCAACACTTAGGACATAAAGCTTATTATCTGCTAACTAAATGGTTGAAATTTGCTGGTATTTGGCCCAAATATTTTGCAGACTACAACTAATAAATCCATGAAAAATTACTCTGCTTTGTCAATGTTTTGATTTCTTAAACAAAACTTTTTTATCTCAAAAACCTGTTTTTGGCCGAAAATAGCAGCGAAAAGTGTCATAAAATTGGCAAAATTTGAGCTGGAATGTTCATATTTCAGCTTGAATTGCCTAAAGGTACATATTTGACATTTATGATGAGAACAAGTCTAATTTCTTTTGGCACTAGAGATAAATTTCCAAAGAAACTATTTGCATAATTTTTTACCAAAATGACAAAGTTTTCATACCTCTCGATCAAAAAAAATCAATAAAGGAGAAAAGATTTAGGTGTGCTTTCTATTTTTTCTTAAAATTGTTACTCTTATGCACATTTGAAAACATATGACAATGTTTGTTACTTAGTTTGAAAATGACCCCCAGGTTGACAAAAAGTTGGCAATTACTGTGAAACGGGCCTGATCTAAAGTGTCCATGGTGACCCCACCGCCTGACCTTTCCTTGGGGTCAAAGGTCAAAAGAAAGGTCAAATTTTCAACTTTGTTCGATTTCAAAGATTAAGGTGTCAAATTGTTCGTCTTGGATCAGCGATCAAAAGTGTCCATGGTGACCCCATTGATCAACCTTTCCTTGGGGGTCAAAGGTCAAAAGAAAGGTAAAATTTTAAACTTTGTCCGATTTCAAAGATTATGGTGTCAAATTGTTAGCCTTGGACCAGCAACCAAAAGTGTTAATTGTGACCCGATTTCAAAGATTAAGGTGTCAAATTGTTCATCATTGACAAGCGATCAAAAGTGTTAATTGTGCATGTGACCCGATTTCAAAGATTAAGGTGTCAAATTGCTAGTCTTGGACCAGCGACCAAAAGTTGACCCCGTCGTCAAACCTTTCGGTGGGGATCAAAGGTCATAAGAAAGGTCAAATTTTCAACTTCGTCCAATTTCAAAGGTTAAGGTGTCAAATTGTTCGTCTTTGAGCTGCGACCAAAAGTGTCAATTGTGACCCCGTTGGCTGACCTTTTCTTTGGGGCAAAGGCATAAGAAAGGTCATGATTTGTTTTGAGATGATTTTTAGGTGAGCAAGAAAAATACAGGACACATGCAGATATACAATTTTTTACACCATTTAATTTTTCTTCAAACTACCAATGACTACTTTGCGCACACAATTGTGATGCGTTATGTCTTGGAGCGGAACATTATATATATTGTATGTTAACAAACTTACAGTTAAGCACTCTTGAATACATGTTGATATATATGACTGGCAAGCAATGCACCCCACCAAATTAATCATTTAAATCCACTTAAAGTTGACCTGCAGGTCGTTGATCTCTTTTTTGTACCAGAAATTAGCCAGTTGTTTATTCACCCTTGATTAAACTTGTACACATCTCTTGATAACGCATTTCTTTATGAACCATTTGGTGCCAAAACGATTAACAGGTACTACTCAGCTTCATATTTTTGCAATTCATTTTTGAAAACTTTCGAACAACTCTTTAAGCAAACAATTATTTTAAAACATCTTAATTTTTCAAATTTTAGTGGACACATCATGGGCAATCAAATGCGCAAGGAAATGGGGTCCAAGATCTGCCATGCACTTTCGTCAGTGGAGGTACTCCCCTGTGTGGACAAGAACCACCACTGAGTTTCTCACCAAAACCGTATGAAAGCATCGAAATTGCATAGGTTAGACGCCGGACCCCTCAGAAGCCTGCCAACCAAGGATCAACGGGATCCTTGTCTAACCCCCCCCCCCTTGTTCTCCTGCGAAGACAAAGGGGAGGAGAACAAGAAACAAAGTATATGCACAGAGAATACAAAAACAGTTTATTTCAGCGAACAATGTTAAAATTCCTTTAATCTGATGGTTCACTGCTCCTGCTATGCTTATGTAGCTGTAACCAATAATCCATGTCCTGTTACCTGTAATAACAAACAACAAGCGCAAAAAAACGGCAAGTTTCTTGTCCACCAGAGTTGACTAAATTATATTAGTTATGGGCAAAGGTGCTTCCGGCTTAATATACAGGCGATATGCATCACTCTGCCATCTCCCTAACTTTTGAATGTCATCTGATGGGAACCCGCAAATAGCCGCTGATCCGAAAGCTATTAGTACTAAAGCGTTCAGCTGGATATCCGACAAAGTGCAGCGATTTGTGAAGAATTGAACTGACCTGACGCCTTGTTAATGGTGACTTGTCCATGAAAATAAAGCGTGGTTCTTCTTCCCCTAGTAGTCGCTTTCCTAAATATTGCTCCATGGCAACCACGGGGCATGTAATGGACCCACCCCCTCGGTTAAATTCTAGCAAAGTGTTATTACCCCTCTGGTCGGTTTTAGAGTAGCGCAGCTGCACCTGCATCGCTGCGTAACCACCGTTGAGGGGTATATCCCCTAGATGTAAGACTCTACTGATTGAACCTGATTTTGATTGCATGGAAAATTAGCTGACACGCAAGAAACCGAAAAAAGGGGCCAAGTTAAATGCCGAATGAAACATTATGACTTCATAATTGGATGTACAAATTATAATGAAGACTGGTAAGATGTCTGCCAAAACCCTCGAGTTTTCCTCGTTAATGTCCGGGTATCCCTCAAGGGTCTGTTTTAGGGCCTCAATGCGAATTGGGGAAGGAGCCAGGCAACAAAGACTGATGCTCCGGTTGATGTTTGACTGCCTGTAGGCGCTGCCCATCAGAAAAGAAACAAAATATCCCCTCTGCCTGTTATGGTCCATATGCCTATGTAAATATGTGCTACATGTATTTATAATATCTAAATATATCGCTATACACAACCTAACTATGTATACCCAAGCGTTGGTATGCGCGCCTGTATTGAGTATGGGGTGAGAGGTGGTGTGTGTGCATGTGATGTCTGGGGTGTGTGCATTTAGGGTGGGTTTGTGTGTGGTATGTGTTTTTGTGTGCATTTATGGTGGATGTTTCTGTGTATGTGTGGGGGTGTAAGTGTGTTGAGAGTGTGTGGAGTGAGAGGTGTTGTGTGCATCTGATATGCCTAGGGTGTGTGTATATGTGCATTCAGGTTGCATTTTGGTTGGGATCTTTTTTTTTTGTTCTTTTTTTTTTTTTTTACTTGCAATTATTTGTTTCATTTTATCTATATTGCCTCAGTGGTGTACATTTATGTCTGTTATACCTCCTCTTCATTGTTTATCCCCCTCCCCCCATATTCTAAATACTTCCCCGTTTGTTTGACCTATTAAACCCCATTTCCCATTGGTCCCATTTCCCCCAAGCTTCCCTATATCTCAATTATGAGCGACGCGAAACATTCTCAGTTTTTCATAAAGCAAAATTAGCCGCGAACAAATGGTGCAATACGCAACCAACTTTAAAACACAAAGCAAAAACTGCCGACAGGGTTGTTATTTTCCCGTTCTGAGATTTCTTTTATCATTTTATTCATTATTTATGACGCCAAGCACAAAGCATCGCCGCCCGAGTTACACATCCCACGTGCTGAGATATTACGAATGACGCAATACAGGGACTTCCCTGCCGGAACTACTTTTCTTTTCATAAGAGCAGTTACTGTATCTACGAGATCAACAAAGACTTTAAGCCACGTGCTAAGAATTTTTTATGAATGAGGTAATGCATGGACTTCCAAGGGAATTCCCTTCCGGAACTACTTTTCTTTTCATACGAGCGTACTGAGTTCTACTGTTTACACTAGATCCACAATGACTTGCCGCGTGCCGAGGTTTTTTGTGGATAACGCAATGTAGGCCTACCTTCTTATTTGTTTTGTTTGTTTGTTTTTATCTATATAATCTTTTAGCCTGAATTAAATTGACAACACTGCTAAGTTAGCAAAATAGCGGCACGAACTGAACTGCTTAAATACTGTTTACACAAGATCAACAAAGGGTTTTGGCAACCGAAACCGCGCCAACAGAACTGATTTATAAATCATGCTAATTAGGCATAAATTGCTCAGTGCCCTACGTCATGGCTCTTACTTCTTCTGGACCCCGCCCCCAAGGAAGCAAGACAAAGCTGAATGGTTCGATTGACCACATTTAGAGCACTTATGAGCAAACATACACTTTTTCCTTGTACAACCATTCCCCTCGTTAAAATCAAAGCAAACTTGTGCTGAAACCTGACCCTGATCTGCTCGTTCCTGCTGGTGAATTTGGGGATTAGCAAAAACCCATTCTGTAATTGGTATGAAACTGAGAGCGCTGTGCTAGAGGCCTTGAGAATCTGGCATATGGTTGGGGGGATGGGTCCGAAATTGGCGATCCAAAGCGTTGGACTTGAGGGGCGGTCACCACATACAAGAACCACAATTCAGAATCAATCGATGACCAGCTATTTTGTGGGTTTCGCGCTTGACGCATCCTAAAGTGGAGATCGTATGTACGCCATCCTGTACTACTGAATCTAATCGCCGCAGACCTGATTACTTGCATGTATTGAGTAATTCCTGAGCACGGGTTGGGTGAAACTCTATAAGAATTGATGTGTAAACCAGGAAGGCACTTGTCCACATTGAAATGGAATTTATTTTGACTTTGCGGGGCGCCGAAGGTTTAAATATTGGGTGACCTTCCTTATCAAGGGATAATTGAATATTCTGAGGTTCAAAACCATCTGCCTCGAATTCACGGTCCCCCCAATTTTCGACTAACAAACCCAGATCAATGAATTCACCCTTTGCTATTTTTTCCCGAACTGCCTGGGATATTGCCTCCCCGAGGGGGGCAGCAACCGATGTGAGAGGGCTAGTTGGTAACGCCTGAGCAAACAATGAAGTTTGAGCTGCCGTGGAAGGGGGAAGAACCACATTTGTCACCTTTTGAACATTGTTACCAATAGGCCTGTTCACTAAATCAAACTCACCGATCCGGGCATTCTGCTTGGGTACTTCGCCTATGTCTTGATTAGGCTGCGAATTCAAAGCTGTTGGCTGGTTAGTTATTCCTGCCTGAGATACTTCGCCTATGTCTTTATTAGCCTGCGCATGTATAGGCCTAGCTGATGCTAAAGGAGCTGTTGGTTGGTTAGTTATTCCTGCCTGTTGGTTCTGCTCTCGCTTCCAAAACTGCCGCTTCTCCTTTCTGGGAATTGCGTGTTTTCCTCTTTGGGTTAGGTTGCCCAAATTTTAGTGTTTCTGCGTTTCCTTGGCATCTCTACTAGTTAATGAAGGCCTGTCTGAGCCTGTGTCCCGATGAATTCTCCTGACTTTTCCAGTGAGAACGATAGTACAATGAGCACACGAATTTTTTCCTGTGTTTTGTTCCGCATCCAGACAGCAAGTGAACGAATGGCTGGCGGTTGCTTTGTGAGCCAGGTACTCGACCGTACCACATGTATCCCTCCGCGTCTGCCAATCAGGATACATTCGCATGCCCGATTGGCTTGCTTGGAGCAAGGGGGCGTGTTCATACACCGCAGTACATGCTCTGCCAGAGCTTAAAAAATCGACTGGTTGGCATATAGGTGGCAAGATTGGCTATTACCTCAACCCCACTTACTCCTCACTAAAATTTAATAAATAGCAAGGATTGTGAAACAATCCGAAAATTAAACAGTGGAGAAAGGGACCAAAAATCCCCCAACCCAAAAAAACGCTTTTGATTAGAGGGGCGCTAATAAAAACCGCACTTATGCATGCAGAGGTCTTATATAAAAGGATAATCGGCAGGATTCCGGTCTCTTCAGAGACAGGTCTACGTCTAGTCATTTTATAGTTTTTAGCATGTCTGCGTATATATATAATAAGATCTTCCTGTGTTTTAACATGACTACCTTCAGAATCTATTATTTAAGTTTTACTCTTTATTCGTTTTTCAATGTTCAAGAAATAATTTGAGTATTTTTTGCACTCTTCAATTCATTTTGCCTTACTTCTAATAGTAAACCCGTTCATATAATGCTAAAGCTACACTCTTAGAAGGCCGGGATCAAATATACGAGTAGTTTTCCGGATCATTTTATTTTGATCCTTTAAGGATCACTTTTGATCCTTTAAGGATCAATATATACAAATGGATCAAATTCAACAGGATCATTTTTGATCCGGTTTTGGGATCATTTTATTTAGATCCTTTTTGATTACAATATCAAAGTTTTGATCCGTTTTTCTGGAGTACTTTGATACGGAAAGGATGAGCTCATATTTGATACCGCGTTTGGATCTAACATGATCTTTTGTTTCATATTTGAGTACACCCCATATCCACTACATAGCCGGGAATGTATACAATGGTATAAATACGATGATTTCACCACACTTGACAGCTGCCTGTCCCGGCGTGGCCGAGCGGTTAGAGCGTTGGTCTCGTAATTACATGGTGTACATGCGGCGTGGGTTCAGACCCTGCTAGGGTCATTTCAGTGTGATGTTTTTAGGCAGATCTTTTTTATAAGAAATATTTGATCCTTTTTTCGGATCAAGAATTGTGATCCTTATTTTTGGATCACTTTGATCCTTAAAGGGTAAGCTCATATTTGATACCTAAAATTGATCCTTTTTGTCTCATATTTGATCCTTCCTTTCTAAGAGTGTATTGTATTCTACAACTTGATTTTGTTGTACTCATTCACATTATCAATATTGTTTGGATCTTGAACTATTTCATCGTAAGCATTTTCAATTTTAGGTTTTGTTCAAGAGTCTACATTATTAGGTCATTTAGTTTCTTGTATTACTTTAAGAAACAAATAGAAAAAGTATCTTTACATTCCCCCAAGTTCCATTACATTTAACATGTTACCACACTAAGTGGAGTAGGTAAGGTAACAATGAAATACATTGTAGGCCACTGAATGATCCCTTTTTTACAGAAATCCTACACTGAATGCCCATTGATTTGCTGCTGAGTTTGGCACAACCCCGTCAGTCTCATATTCGAGTGCCCCCCCCCCCCCCGCGCTGGGGGGGGGGGGGTATACGATTTTTGGTAGTTTTTTGTAAACCTATTTTTTAAAATTTAAATATTAAGTTTTAGGGGAGTTTTGAGGGTTCTTTTGGAGGTTTTTGGATGAATGTTTGTGGATTAAGGGACGTACCTTTGCTCAACCCCCTCGTCCCTCCTATGGTTATGGGCCTGATTGTACATCATACATCATGCATACTTTCTAGATCACCGGTCTTTAAATGAACTGGATTTGTATTGTGAATAGTATCGCAGGAAAAAATAAAGGTTCTATGGATTGGACTAAACTATAGCCTAGTTCTTCAAAAAATTCAAAATTGTTTCCAGCTGTGTTGACAGCTGATTCCAGGCAGGGTATAAATTAGTTACCAGTCAGGCAGCAGAGCCTATGCAAATGAGCTTTTAATGAGCAATTTAATTTTCATTTCCCGGGTATATACCGGGAAAATACCAGGACAACTCGGTCGCTAGATTTTTTTTTTCTCGATGTGACCTGTCGGATAGTTCGGACTTCGAACCCCTATAATCACAAGGGGGTTAGTGCAAATAGAAAATAAAGATATGGATGAAAATATTTAGAGTTTTTTCAATAAGATAAGCCTATTTTTGACAGTGGAGAATAAAAAAATTTCATTTCATTGCATTTTTTAAAAAAAATGTCAATTTTAAGCTTTTAAAACTTGAGGTCAAATCTGGTTACGTGTAGCGTGTTTTACAAAATTGTATGTGAAATGCTTTTACAAACTGCAAGATGAGATATCAGACATCATATATATGAAATTTGAAAAATATATCATGCCTGTAAGACATGTAAAACAGAAAATAAATCGAGGGAAAATTCATTACAACTAAACGTTCGAAAGGGACACGATGTCGGTCATCTCATTATCCCGATATACACAACGAACATCATAAACGACAAATCACACCTTTCGAAGGTCTTGGGCTATATCAGGCCAATCTGACGTCATTTTCTTAGCACGTGTCTACGTGTGACTGTGACCTGCGGCTCTAACTGTGCATATCATACGGGTTATTGGGAAATAATTTTATCATGTTTATCTATAGAAATTCTTGTGTAAAAATAGTCAATTGAAGGAATATCAATCTAATATGATGGGAAAAATACTAATTTGTTTTCAAATGGAAAAAAAGAAAAGAAAAAAAAAAGAAGGCGCCGTCGATATTCGAACCTGGTACCTCTAGAATCAAAAGCCAAAGCCAAACCACTAGGCTATCGAGATCTCACTATCATTGAACGGGTGTTTTACCTATATGTACCTAACAATTAGACAATGCCGCGTAATTGATCACTTCCGGGGTTATATAATATTTTGCGTAGAAATTTGATGCTTTATTTGACCTCATTGGACCAGGCGTTACATTTGCCTACGTGATACGTGTTTTCAGCAGATTTATCTCAAATGTTTTAGGAAATCTGCTAAAGAAGTGTTGTCTCTCTCATTTGACCAAGTGGCTAAAATATATTAAGTCCAGAACCGTAGATTTTAGGTAAAACGCAAAGACCTAATTTGACCTCACTCGAGGAAATTAAACGCTCGCAAAATCACACGAAAAGACACTAATATTTCCCATTTTTTCATTTTTTTTAAATTTCAAAATGTTTTCATAACTTTCATGCTTCTAATTGCAAGTTTGGTTTGAGATTCTATGCTATTTTGGCGAGTTTACAGGCTTTTTAAACTAAGGTATCCGATCTCATGAATATTCATACGCATGTAAAAACGGGCATTTCCTGTCAGTTTTCATGCATAAATAAAAATAAAATAAGCGATATTTCAGCGACCTGACTTCTGGCTGTTACCTAGGGGCAAATCTTTCTGTCATTGAATGGTCACTCAGGCCATAATGGGACTTGAGTTATAGAAAATAGAGTTGACATTTCCAGTATGAATATGTGCAAGTTGCATTTCATCAACACTACCACTGTTTGTATATTAAACTATCCCGGTAAACTATACATAAAAAGAAAAAAGAAGAAGAAGAAGAAGAAGAAGAAGAAGAAGAAGAAGAAGAAGAAGAAGAAGAAGAAGAAGAAGAAGAAGAAGAAGAAGAAGAA
>JXSR01S019342.1:20491-30908 GCA_000969725.1 Ophiothrix spiculata | reverse complement strand
AATTGAAGTTGAGTGGAAAAAACATTTTGAAGCAAGATTTACAACTTGAATTGTATCTTACAAGCTAATAATGCAAATTCCCTCAAAATGTCAGGAATGGATTCAAACCTATCCCAGATAATGTCTTTGCAAATTGAAGTTGAGTGGAAAAAACATTTTGAATTGTATCTTACAAGCTAATAATGCAAATTCCTTCAAAATTTCAGGAATGGTTTCGAACCTATCCCAGATAATATCTTTGCAAATTGAAGTTGATTCATGTGCAATATCCATCTGAAAAGTGAACTTGGGTTCCAATTTTTTTGAAACACCCTGTATAAAGTGGTATTTAGATGGTCCCTCGGGTCATGGCTATGCCTCATGATTCCACTAACATTCATCAATGCTAATAACAATTGAGTAACTTTTTTATTGCTAAATCTTCTTGTCATTTTTTGATTAAATGTTCCACTTGGCTGAACAAGGATGTAAAGCACGGTTATGTACGACTCCCTACACGACAATGTAGCCAACTGTTAACAAATGTCAGACGATATATATGTTCCGTTTTCCCTAAATAATTTGAATACTAGCTTGCAGACAACTTATGGTGACGCAAATTCTATGTTCGTTTCAACTTTATGGTAGACATTTCTGTAGCATTATGGTGGAATCAGTTTTTAGACCAATGGAATAATTCTTACTTACCACTTGCTAATGAACATAAGGATTCTGTGATCATTTATTTATGATGGGAATTAAAGAAGTAAATCTGGGATATCTAGTTTTCCAACTTTGTCTTGGATTAGTGTACTTCATCACAAAGTGTTCATTGGGACAAGAACTGCAAATCAATTATGGTGTGACTGTGGCTAATGATACTGGGCCTGTTGTTACTATTGAATGTGTAGCTACATTTCCGCAAAATTCTACCAGCCACACAGTCAGGTTATCACTTATTAGCATAAATTCTAATAAAAGTATTGTGCTTGCTGAGAATGGAAATGCAACAGTATCCACACCTAGATACCGCTTTGATTATTTCTTTGATTCTGTAAATTTGACATTGCAATTCAATATCATGAATGCCATCAAGCAGGATGAAGGTCTGTATCAATGTGAAGTGGAATATATTGATGTAAATGGTACTGAACAGTCTCTTATGGCTGAAACTAATGTAACAATTGACCAATATCTCCCCGCACCAAACTTTCCTACATGTGATATACAATCACTTGTACTGAATGATGGCAGCCTTGCCACATTTAACTGTGATGCTGGTGATTCAAACCCAACTATTAAACTGGAACTGCAAGTTACAGGCACAACTTTCACTTATAATAGAAATAATGTATCTCAAGAATTTTTAATTAACAAAAGATTTAACAATACCAAAATTGCATGTATCATGACGAGTGATACCTTTCCAACAAGCAATAGGTCCTGTCATGTGGGTCCAGTGACAGTCTACCCACCGCCCCCAACACCGTCTTCAGAACATGATTCATCCACCACCAAAAAAATAACAACACTGGAATATCTGTCACCGAAAATAACAACACTGCAAAGTTTACCTACAACCCAAGATACAAGTTCCATCACAATCTGGATAATAATAGGAGGATCTGTTGGTGGAGCCTTGATCTTAATCATACTTATTGTTATCATCTGTGTCATGTGTGTTTTGATCAAAAAGTTATCCAAAGTCGAAAAGTCCACAAACAACATGCAACTTCAGACTATTGATGCAAATGGATATCCACAAGTTCAACCTAAAAGGAATAAATCAGAGAATGGATACGACATGCCTCCACCAACAAAAACTAACCACACATTGAGCTCGGAGAGTGACAATCAAGAGAACAATCCATACACTGAAGTCAAAGATGTTGAACCCTCAATTTCAAAAAGGACCTGTGACCCTACTCCTCCACCTTTACGCAATACTCCTCATTCTAATGCTGTTTCTACCAAATCTGATTCTGAAACCACATCAGCCGCTGATCCATTATCTCTACCTATATCAAATATATCGCCTGATGAAGTACATGTGGCACCACCTAAACCTCCACGTGGGCGTAGCCAAACAGAAAGCGACTTACTAGAAAATGGCATTGTTGAGAATGCTGTACATGAAACAAATGACAATAACGCAGTCAGATCAGCACAACCTCGGTAAACCCAGAAGAGGATTTCTGTGTTTCTGCTTGTGGTGAGGCAAACAAAATCAACAATACAAGTAATGTAACTGAAAATGTTGCAATTCAGGATTCTGAAAAAGATGGGTCACAAATTGAAACAAGCGGTAATATAGATGATTCTACATCAGTAAATACCATGGGCTCTCCTTCATCAAAGTTTCCTGTTTATAGCAAAGTGAATAAAAATTCCAAGACTGATAATTCTAAGGATCATGCTGAGGATACAAAAGGCAACAATGATTCTTTTGCTCCCAAACCAGGTTTATCAGATCAGAAAAACAGTATGTCAGATCGATACGCATCAATTAAATCATAGTCAGACAAAATCTAATGGAATCTTTGACTATGCCTATGGAAAGCTAATGAAATACAACAGACAGATTTTTGAGTTTTTTCAGGCTCAGCATAATGCTATGTGTCTAAAATGAGTTAAATAAGTGTGAAACTTTGAAAAACTGCACCAAAGAAATTAAAATCTAAAAAAAATCAAAATGTGCAAACAGTTGTGTGTACGAAGATGCTTACCAATCAAGTCAACTATGTTTGAGTCAGGGCCTGACAGACTATTTATGAATTACCAAACATTTGGTGCAACTAGTCTTTTGTAATTACTTAAAGCAGAGATGCCACTTTGTATAATTAAAAAATCCTGAAACTTGGCAAAAAAGCTGAAAAAAGGGCTGAAAATAAATAAAATGCATAAATTTTGAGTAAAAAAATTCCTGAAATCAGGAAAAATCCTGAAAAGTGGCATCTCTGTTAAAGGGTATGATAGACTATTTATGAATTACCATACATTTGGTGCAACTAGTCTTAGCTATTAGTTTAATGGCCAAGACAGACGTCTTATGAGCTATCAAATATTTGGTGCAACTTGAGCTCATTGTTAGATTAAGGGCCTGGTTAAACTTTTTATGAGCTATAAATTATTTGGTGCAATAGCCCTGGGGGGGGGGGGACTGACCTAGAAAGGTGATAAGGGTATGTGCGGCCCTCAAGACCCCCTTTTCACGCCTTGTCTGCCGCTCCCTAGACCCCCATTTCAAGCACAACCTTTAGTTCGCAAGCCTTATTTTCAAAACTTTTCAGTTCCCTAGCCTTACTTTTTGAAATTTAGTTCCCCAGACCCCAATTTCAACCAACATTTCGAAAAAAATCTTCCAGAGCCCAAATTTTGCTCCCAAAACTAGTTCTGATGGTCATTTTTTGGTCCCATCAGATCCCTAGACCCCCTACCAAAATCAAAGTTGGGTACCCCCCCCCCCGGCTATTAATAGCCTATATTATTTCATAGATGAAGAACCCAAACAGACTTTCAAATATGTGATGGCTCACCCCGAAAAGAGGGACTTTGCAACAGAACACTTCTCAAGATATTGGTGAAAATATGTAGTAAAAAAAAGAAGAAAATAATAAGAATTTCCAGCAGATTTTCTGTTGTAAAATGTGATCACCTTGATCAATTTCGACTAATAAAGCCGAAAACATACTCGGCCTCCAAACAAAATTTTCGCTACCAAACATTTGGTCGTGTCGTCAAAATGACGAGTGACTCCAAACAAATTGAGACCAAATAAAGTTACGCGCTAGATTGCGCATGCTATTGAATTGCCATATACATTGGACCAAATGTTTGCTATCCGTTCATACTTTAAGTTCGATGGCAAATATTTGGTGATGTCACTACCAAATGTTTGGTAGGAAAAATTTTATTTGGAGGCCGAGTATGATTTCGCCTTAAGGTATCATTTTAAAGCTTACAAAATATTGTAACAGATGCAATTATAAACTCAAAATTGATATCATCTGCAAAGTTCCCCCTTTTGGGGTGAGTCATCACATATATGGTTCAACTTTGCCTTTGTTGTTAGATTAATCTAAATAAGGCATTGTACAGAACAGAGGCTTGGTCATTAACCCTAAGGGCGAAATCAAACTCGGCCTCCAAACAAAATTTTTCCTACCAAACATTTGTTAGGCAAATTGCCTGAGTCCAAATACGTCATTGATCACGAAATCGCTACCGTGGCAGGGCCTGCTCAGTGGCTTGACATAGTGATAATGGGATTTGGGTGAGAGGTACCAGGTTAGAATCCAGGGGAAAACCCAGCTTTTTTAACTTGCAGATTACCGAAGAGATAGTTTTTAAACAGAGAAGTGGCGTAGGGGGTTAGGGTTATCAATCTATCACATCACCACACATTTCTGAATACCAAATACAGGGTGTATAAAAATGATTAGTACTCAGAATAAATAAATGTATAAAAATACTTCCCGTTCATTTTGAAACTTGGCATTACCTGAGTTGGTAGTACATTTCTTTGTCTTCAATTTGCCAAAAGAATGACAGCATTTTGTCATTTCGTTTCCAAGAACGGGATGAATCTGTAAAGGCACCAGTTTTGAAAACTCGCCACGGATTTGATTTGTTGCCTTTCCATTTCAATGAAGACATAAATCTATAACTCCGTCTGCAAGAGATTTTAATTTATATTTTCTACCTTAAAATATAATTTCACTTTCAAAATTGCCAAAATCTAATGTTGAAAGGTCTGTTTGACTTTTCATTCCATGAAGAAACAACTTAATGATTATCTTTTAAATGGAAATACTACCTGTCTTTATATTTAAATAAAGATGTCTCTTTATAATTTTCTTTCACAAAATAAATTCATGGCAGTAAATTATATGTATAAATGCTTAACCTATTAAAATAATTATAGATATCAATTTGCAATAATTCTGTGTGATGCCTATTGCATTCTTCTGATTATCATTTAACGATAACTTTCTGATGTTTCAAATTGGCAAATCGTGCACTTATACGGAACTCGATTCAATTTGAAAACTGCCTAGCAGAAAACACTACACAACATGCATTCTACCCGTTTCCTGATAATTTGTGGCATTTGATGCCATAAGAGAAATAATTTTACTTCAAATGTCTTTGGCTGTTCCACTTGACTAATCACATGTAAACACTTACAATTTGGATATCTTGCTTTTTCATAAGCTATTTACTACACGTGGCGAGTTTGTAAAAAGACATAATTTCTTCTAACTGACGTAAACTCCGATTGTGCGCATCAATTTTCAAAATTCTTTTTTTTTGAATGGAAGCTATTGAATTGGTCTTTTTATATCCGTGAAAACAATTTTGCTAGCATTTATAGATTTTGTGTAAAAAAATCACAAAGTTGAGTACTAATCATTTTGATACACCCTGTATTTGCTGATTTTCTTAGATAAGTCTCCGTTATATAAAATGACTCAAAAGTAAGTTTTCAACTTAATTGTGAGTGATATTCACCTCAAATAGTTGTATATTTAGGGAAAAAAACAGTTACTGTAGTGGCTCTACCCATTCAATATACCTCGAACTTTTTTTTTTTTGTTATTGATAAAACTTATATTATATTTACAATTCCTTGTCATTTTGATTAAAAGTTTCACTTGATTGAGCTTTGTTAGAAATATGAATGGCCAAGTGAGTTCACTGCTGACTGTTATCAGACAGTCAGGAGCTAAACAATTCATGTGTTCTATTTTTTTCAAAGATTTGGGTGTGTTCTTTTTACCAGGTTGAAAGACAATTTATTTTGTATATGTCACACCACTTGCACCATTATACAGATATAGCTTTATCATGGTAAAATTTCTTCACTTATGGACCATAAATTTGTACTTTGCAACAACTAAACACTTCTGACTTTGCTATCATCAGTCAAAGAATACTTTGTTCAGATTAACATGGAACTTACAGAAGCAAAACCTGGTTATCTAGTTTCTATACTTTGTCTTGGATTATTAGTACATTTTACCAAATGTTCATTGGCTCAAGAAGTTCAGATTATTCATGAAGTAACTTTTGTTAATAAAACTGGACCAGTTGTTAGTATTGAATGTGTGGCTACATTCCCTGTGAATTCTACTGATCACACAGTGAAATTATCACATCATAGCATAATGCTTGCTGAGAATGGAAATCCAATGGTATCCACACCTCGATACGACTATGATTATTCCTACAATTCTGTAAATGCCACATTGCAACTGAATATTACCAACGCCATGAAGCAGGATGAAGGCAAATATAAATGTGAAATAGAATACAGTGATCTATACCAAAATGGTACTAAACATTCCAAAATGATTGAAACTTTCGTAACAATTGACCAGTACCTCCCAGCATCTAATTTCCCCACATGTGATGTACAATCATTAGAACTGATAGATGGCAGCCTTGCTATCTTTAACTGCAATGCTGGAGATTCAAACCCAAATGTCAAACTGGAATTGCAAGTTACAGGAACTACTTTGGATACCCATGATGAAAATAGAGTCTCTTTTGTATTTTTAGTTAATGCAAGATATAACAACAGCAAGTTAGCTTGTATTATGAAGAGTGATACATTTCCAACAGCCAATCGAGTCTGTTACACAGAAGCAGTAAAAGTCTTCCCACAACCTCCATCAGCAACATCTTCAGAACACTTAACATCCCCGACCAGCACAGACATGACAGCAGAACCTTCCTCCATTAACTGGATCATAATAGGTGGTTCTGCTGGTGGAGCCTTGATCTTAATCATACTTATTGCTATCTTCTGTGTCATATGTGTCTTGATCAAAAAATTATCCAAAGTTGAAAAGTCAACAAGCGAAATGCAACTTCACTCGGTTGATGCGGATGGCTATTCACAAGTTCATCACAAAGGGAATAAATCAAAGTCAGTACATTCAAAGAAAGAGAATGGATATGAACCTCAGCCAACAAAAACTAACTTGGCATCAATTCAGGAAAATGACAATCAAGAGAGCAATCCATATGCTGAGGTCCAAGAACCCTCTGCCAGCACCATGTCATATTCAAGAGACTCTAGCGGCCCCACTCCTCCACCGTTACCCAGCACCCCTCATCCTCTCTCTCCCAAATCAGATTTAGAAAGCACCTCAGCCTCTGATCCTCAATCTCCACCTATATCTAATACACCTGATGATGAAGTTCAAGAGGCACCTCCTAAGCCTCCAAGAGGGCATGAAGAAGATGCCTCAGAAGAAAATGGAATAGTTGAGAATGCTGTAAATGACACAAACAATAACACAATGTACTAGCTTGTAGTCAATGTGACTCTTATCAATCCAGATGAGGGTTCATGAGTTTCCACTTGTGGTGATGTGAAAAATCAATAATTCAAAGAAGAAAACTGTGTGAAATTGTAAACTGGGATTCCAAAACAGATGTATGAATTACAAACTGAAACAAGTGGAACTCGGGTTTACGCGATGCGTAAAATATGTCCTCGCCGAATGTAGAGATCAGTATTGCACATTGAGTACCTTAATCTTTGAAATCAGACAAAGTTGAAAATTTGACCCCAAGGGAAAGGTCGGACGATGGGGTCACCATTGACACTTTTGATTGCTGGTCTAAAACAAACAACCTGACACCTTAATCTTTGAAATCGGACAAAATTGAAACTTTGATCCGGGTCAAATTTTAAACTTTGTCCGATTTCAAAGATTAAGTTGTCAAATTATTTGTCTTGGATCAGCGATCAAAAGTGTCAATGGTGACCCCGTCGTCCGACCTTTCCGTTGTTATCAAATCAGACAACCAGTATATCAGATGGATATAATCAACCATTAAAGTGCAGCCAAACCAAAAGGGTAGGGGCGTTCCCCCAGAAAATTTGAAAAAGCCATCCACCCATCCAAATACCAGTTTTCAAGAAAAAGGAATCATTCATATACCAAACATCCAAAATTTCAAGTTAAATTTATTAAAAACTTGGATGTTTTAAAGTTTGGCACACATTTTACTGAAGTTTTATGACAAAATGCTCTAGTTTGTGTCATTTGGCACAAAGTTTGGAACATTTTGCGAAGAAAAATGACTGATTGAAATACCCGAGAGCTTGGTTTTGTTTCCCAAATTTGCGGCACGTCCCCATAACCCCTTTTGTATTATGTAGTCCCCCAGGATGTCCATATTCATGAAATACTGCTAACTCTAGCTGGCAACTAACTTACTGTATGCCTGTTAAAATCTGATAGGTAGACAATATTTGTTTTATATACCGAATATATAGATTTTTGTCATCTGGCTGGTTAAAAGAACCGATAATGATTTACGATATATATGTTTCTCCTTTCTTTGCTGATCGTGTCGTATTGTGCGCAAAATGTATTGAGTGGGCCTAGTGAAAAATATGCCCCGGGCCTAGTTAAATCCAAGCACTCACTTTTAACCAATCAGAGGACAGGGATCTATATATGAGGTATATAATAAAATCTATTACCCCTGGGTGATCTTGAGACTATATTAAATTATTTCATGTGACCATCAGTTTCAGAAATAGTATATAGTCTCAAGATCACTTCGGAGCTATAGTTGTATATTATATACCAATTGGCTTGATTTGAGCCAGTCAATAGTTTATAACTATTGCCCTCTCAAAACAAGCTTGGTATATAAAACAAATATTGACTGCTCTTTCATTCATCAGTGGTCTTGATACTATTGTACTATTTCCCTCAACCTTCGGTCTCAGGAAAGGAAATTGTATTTGATCTCAAGATCACTTTGAGGCAATACTTTTTACTATTGCCCTCATGAGCAGTCAATATTTGTATAATACTACTTGAAGATGGTACTTGATTTAAGATGATGAGGCTATATATAGTGTCATTAAAATGGAAATAGCAATCTGGTCTCATCAGAGTCTCGTTTTGTTTTGTCATGTATAGCTGCAGCCCCAAACCCCTCGTATACCAGTTTGTTCGGTGGCATTACCATCAAATTTACACACAAGGCTTACATTTTAGGAGAGAAGGTGAACTGTGTTTAAAAAAGGTTGTTAACATTTGTGTGGAAAAAGTCATTCACTCTGTAGGGGGTTAAGGGGTGTGAGAAGTTCAATATGGACTCTGCACTAGAAAAGCACCTTTACAAAAGCTTGAAAATTGGACGATCCTCTTTAACACTTAAGTGACCAAGGGGTGGTTCCTAGGGGCCCTACCACAGGTTTTCGCGCGTAGAATTTTCCATCGCCGCTCCGTGTAATTGTCAAACTTAGCGCCAACAAAATTCAAATCGATCCAGTGGTTTTTGTGCTAATTAGCATAAAGTGATTTTTCGAGGGTGCTGTTCAAGTTTGTTTTGCCCATAAAATCGAAACCTTAACTTTTTTCTTATTTTATTTTTGCAATGTAATTATACTTGCAACGTGCAAATTTGAGCAAAATTTCATGCGAAAAATGGTTTTTCGGACGTCATTTTGAAACGGTTCATCCGATTTTCAATTTTTTTCCCTGTATTTTGGTCCTTATTACATGCTTTATCATTGAGCAGACTTTCAACATAAAATTCATAACGGAAGGGCGTTTTTTTAGGGGGGTTCCTAGGAACCCCCCCCCCCTTGGGCACCAACGGGTGGGAAATACCTTGGTCACTTAAGTGTTAAACAAACGAATGAGAAACATTTTGAATACTCATTTCTAAAAGGGGTTTATCATAAAATTTGGCTCATATTTGCAATAAGAAAGAACGATAACCCCAACCTTAATAAGGATGGGCCCTGAAATTCCAAAGATTAGTGATTTCCTGTTGTCAAGCAGGATGCCACCAACAGAAGGGTGATGGTCCTTTTCCTATGTAATGGCCCTTTTCCAACATAGGATTTCTTTCAATTTTGGACCAAAATAAGGTCACCAACCTTTACAGTTGTGTGTTTTAATTACCAATGAGGCCACTGTGTCCCAACACTTTGTTCAATGTAATCCGAAGAAAAAAAAGTTCAACTGAAAAAGAGCTATTTTTCCTTTGAAATTGTCAGATCTTATTTTCAGACTATTTTTCTAAGAGAGAGAGGAATATGTTACAAGCAGATTTTATTCCACTAAGATTTTTTGGGTTGCACCAATTCGACCATAGTCAAAGAGGTGCTTGTGCAAATCACTAGCTGAGCCTGAAAATTGGCTAAATAAGGCCTTAAAAAATGTGTTTGTTTGCCCTCCGCGACCGACCCAATTTGGGTCGCGATTTTAGTTTTTTTTTTCCAAACATGTAAAATATGAAAACTCTATATTTTCAATGGAAAACATAAAATTTAGCAGTATAAAGTCACATTTAGTAGTATAAAATGCATATTTCCTCTAAATAATGACCCACAATATTTGATTAAGCCTTCCATTGCTTGGCATTTGCGATAAAATCCATGTAATGACATCACTCT